>JACEFZ010026033.1:0-15000 GCA_014155875.1 Cepaea nemoralis | reverse complement strand
TGGTCACCTCAGCGTATCATAGGTAGCAGAAAATGGTATTAAAGTAAAGACTCACCTTATCTCATCATGTTCCTCTTGTACCTTGCTGTGTCGAGGTGAAGTATAAATACCCTGATAGTGGCCGCTTATGTGCTTCATGTATCGATATTTCCATGGACTCTGCTATTCCCTCCGTCTAAAGTTTACGTGGTTGGCCTCTTCCTCTGTTTACATCTGGTCTGTACATCATTGTTTGTTCTGGTACGCTGTTGACTGGTAACATACTTGCATGGCCAAACCATTTGACTTGCTGCTTTCTACTAAAATATAGTGCTGCTGGAACCCCCACTTTAGTCCTGATTTCTTCTTTTCTTATCTTATCTCTTCTTGATACGTTGAGTATTCTTCTCAGGAATCTCATATCTGTTGTTGAGATTTTTCTTTTATATTTTTCTGTCATTGTCCAGGTTTGGCATTGGTAGCATAGAGATTGTAGGAAGATTGTGTTATAAAGTGATTTCTTAGTAGTTATTGCTACATGTTTGTTCTTTAGTATTGGTGCCATTTGTTCAATGAGTTGGTTTGCCTTATGGCATATATTTTCAACCTGGTCTTCTGATCTGCCATTTGATGATATTATACTTCCTAGGTACTTGAAATTATTTATTTATGTCAAGGGATGTTAGTTTAGGTGAACTGTTGTTCTTTTTTCTTCTTTAGTTATAATCATTACCTCTGTTTTTCTTGTGCTAATTTTCATGTTATGTTCCCTATATATTTCGTTTAGACTATTCATGTGGTCTTGTAATTCAGCTTCTGATTTTGCTATTAGTGCTTGGCCGTCTGAAAAATGAGTTATCTAATGGTTAGATTTGCAGGTGGTTCTTCTTCTGTGTTCTCGTCATGTGATATTCTTGCTATCTCTGTTTGGCTGGTTTCTTTACATATGTTGTCTACACATGTTACGAATAAGAGAGGGAACAGGACACAATCATGTCGTACTCCGTATCTTATGGTCAAGGGTTCTGAGTGTCCTCCAGCTGCTCTCACTATGCATTCACTGTTGTTGTATAAGCTTTTGCATAGGTTTGTTAGATGTGTACTCACTCCACATTGTTTAAGGATTTACCATATCTTGTTTCTATCTACTCTATCAAATGCCTTTTCTTGGTCGACAAAGGCTAAGTAAAGTGTTTCATTGAATTTGATTAATTTTTCTATAAGTTGTCTAAGCGCACAAATGGCATCCGTGCATCCCTTGATTTTCCTAAATTCAAGTTGTGTTTCGCTTAGCTGGGGTTCAATAGTAGTTCGTAGTCATTTCTCAAGAATTTTGCAAAATATTTTCTCCGTATGGGTCAACAGTGAAATGCCTCTGTATTGTGTGCAATCTCTTTTGCTGCGTTTCTTTTTCCAAACTGGGATAATTATGGCTTTTCCCCAGTATCCTGTTGTCTGTTGTTCTACCCAAACATGGTTCAATAGTCTATGTAGCTATGCTGTTCCTACTTCTCTTGCTGAAAGTAAAGACGTCGGCATGAAATTAACCAAATCAGCCATCAAGTGTCAATATCTGGTATTTTGCCGTCTTTACACACGACAATGTGTTATATTGCACTTTGCAATGAGGCTTAGCAACCTCACGATTGCACAGAGACTGGGCTTAATTTCAGAGGCCATGTGTTAAGTATGCAGTATGATCCCTCTCTCGGCCTGCCTAGTTTACTCTAGAATGGTAACGCCAATACTCTGGAACAAATCAAGCTGCAGAAGTTACCGTATCAGCAAAGAATTGCTCTATGTGTCTGCCTGTCGGAGCTTCTATCTTAGTTCAGGTGCTGATCAAGTAGTAGGGCCTGGTCTGACCTGCCTTGATATTCAGTCTTTAGGTGGCATTTCCTCCCAACAGGATACGGCTTGTAACCTCCCAACTGCGTTCTCTGTTCGAAACCGTTGGCACAATGTGGTATGTCGGGATTACTGAGAGCTGTCCAACACCGGCGCTATCGGAAAGCATGTAGTACCGTCTACTATTATACGGTAGCTCAGTTATACTTGTACCTGACTAAGTCCTGACTAAATTGTTTCATAGTAATAATGGCTTTAATAGCACCTAGATATTGTTGAACTTACGTGGCGGATTTCTTGTCTTCATGTGAGGTTCGTCCTAAATATTAAAAAAAAAAAAAATCACGTAAAGCAAAAACATCGTCTATTGTTTACAATAATTAAAATAATTGACCATTTAACAGATTCAGAAAAATACAGAAAATTCACCGCAGGCTGAAAGCATATCTGTGCTCCATTATTCTGCAAAAGGAAAATGCTAGTCAGTGAGTATTGGACAGATAAATACACTGGATATAATGGAGATCTGGTAGCTTAAGAACAAACGAACGAAGAAACTTTATTTTCAAAGGTCATGCAGGACCGTCTGACATTCTGCCTTCTTCTCTCTTTCCTCTTATACGTTATTTCATTCAAAATCACTTACGAAGCTAATCTTAGACAACCAAAGAACAATATTCATTAATACACATGGCCAATAATCAATAATAAATGACTCACTATGGCATTTTTAGCATGGCCATTATAAATACCTAAGGAAGTTGTAACGTACCATACATATGGGAATGTTTATTAGCTATTTGTCGTTTGAGATAATGTTCACAATGTTTTTGTTTTTGCTTTTAGTGGGTGATGTAGTCTGTACTGAGATAGTGTTCAACAGGCTGCGAGTATGTGTGCAATGATTGGTGGTGTCTTCCATGTCTTGTGGAAGATTGTTTCATAACTGAACAGCAAAGAATGCTATGCTTGTTTTGTATAAGTTATTCCTAGGTTTAGGGGCATTAAGTATGTTTAGTCGTTCGCTATGTCTTGCGTTATATTTAAACAATGGCCAAAGTTAGCTTGGAGCATTATGCAATATAATTTTGTGAATTAGTTTGGCCTTAATAAAACATAAGCGCTTGTGGAGTGGCAGTAATTGAAAACGTTCATGTCGGTTAGAACTGAAGCTAAGCTTTTTAACGACTAATTAAACGCACTGCCCTTTTCTGCGTTTTGTTATTGGTTTGGATCATCCATCCCAGATTTAGTTAATTGTGTTTGTATGTAGGAAGTATAGAATATCGTTCTTGTTTTTTTTCATCAAGGAAATTTTTAATTATTGCAACGTGGTAAACTTTGTCAGGTATTTGTTTAACGAGAGCATAAACATAAGAATTAAATGTTAGATTTCGATAAATGATAAGATCCAGTGCTGTGTGCTCGGTTTTACTTTCTACAAGTGTGCTACCAATGTACAGCTGAAGAGTTCTCTGTGAGTCGAGAATGTTAAGTATTCGCCTGGTTGCTAATAACATAGATTTTGTTTTAGAAATTTTAATTTGCATGCGGTTTGCATAACTCCAGTTAACTACACTATTTAATTAATATTATTACTAGAACGATTCTGGCACATTATAATTAAAAGCGTTTGTATATACTATGCAGTCGTCTGCAAATAGATCCCAGGACGACGAAAGATATACGAGAAGATCATTTATATAAATGACAAATAACAAAGGGTCGTGTATAGACCCCTGAGGTATTAAAATATTTATGGTAATGGTTTGAGATAACGATGTATTGTGTGATACGACTTGTTTTTTTTTTTTTTTTTTTGTCTAATAAAAAAAAATCTTATCAATGACAATATATTAAAGCTTACGTTCATTGATTCTTGTATTTTAATTAAAATAGTATGCTCTATCATATCGAATGTTTTCCAAAGTCTATAAACACCGCTCCACATGTAGACTTGTTGTTAATATTTAATGTCAGTTTTCTATCATGTTTGTTAGTGCCGTATGACAATAATATTTTGGCCAATACCTGACTGACTGACAACTATCAGTTTGTTGCGAACTATATGTTCTATTGTTGTTTGGTGAATGTGCTTTTCTAGCGTTTTGGATAGTGGTAATATGGAAATTGGCGTATAGTTGCTTACGAGACTGTCGTCTAATGATCCAGCTTTTAAATGGGGATACACTTTAGCGATTTTGAAAGCTGGTGGGAAGTGACCTCTGGTGAGACATTGATTATATATAAAAGTTAGTGACTCGCAGATCACTGATGCAGCGCAGTGAAGAATCCGATTACTGATTCCATTTGGACCTGATGAGTTATTGTTATTGACGTTACTGAGATGAGTAAATATTTCAGTGATCGTCATTGGTGGTATATTGGAGGGAATGTCTCCATATAATTTATTCTCACAAAATGATGATAATAAAGTTATGTCATGAGTATAATCTGGTATTGCAGCCTTCAACTGGTTTACGTTGGATTGAAAGAAACTACTGAATTGATCAAAGATAACCTGATTTGATGGTAATGATTGTTAGGACTTGTCTTTGTTTGTCAATGTATTAATTGATTTCCATATATATTTAACATTGAATTTATCGATTATTAAATTCATATTATAGTTTTTCTTGTCCTTTTGAATATTATATTCAACTTTGTTTCTCAGACTACGGTATGTGGTTAAGTCTCTATTTTTATGTCTCACATAAAACCCAGTCTCTCGAAATTTCAACTACATCGTGGGTGATTCACGGGGGCTTAGTATAATTTTTAAGTCAAATAATATTAAAGGAAACACGCTTATCACTTAGAAACGTCTTCACCCAGTGGTTCAGAGCAACATCTGGGTCAGGAAGTTGGTAAATACAATCCAGAGATGAGTTGAGCAAGTCTTGTAAAAGGTCATCATAATTGAAGTTTTTATAATTTCTATATTTCATACTTATGTGTTTGTGTGTCGGATTTTTTGGGTATCTCTTTTCAATCACGTGCAACATACTGGGTAGTAAGCATTCATTTGATTAATAGGTATAGTGTATTATTTGATGTTGTCAACATGTGTAGTATAAATGTCATGTAAAAGTGTTGTAGATGATGTTATTATTTTAATGGTTTGTTTGACTAACTGTTGGAAGTTATATGACTCTACACTGTTTTCCTGTGTTTTGCTTATATATAAATATAAACATTATATATATATATATATATAAAACTGCAATACCCGTCACTTGTTTCTGCTAAGGAAATCTATTAACTTTAAAACATGTGTGTCATTATTTTAGATGGTCATATTTAATCGACTTTCACTAATTCCTAACATTTAAAATGTTGTGATTAAGCATACGTGATAGTTCTGGGAGCTGGTGTTACTTACTTGGTTATTAATTAGCCAAGAGAACTGATAGGGTTCCTGGCCTCGTCTTGATGATGTTGTCATGAGCCTCGTCGTATGAATAAGTTAAGAAATATTGTGAGCTGGGTGCTGTCTACAGCTTTAGTTGTGGGCTTTGTAGATTATATTGCCTCACTAGAGATGAGCATGCTGATAACATCTTGTGCCTTTGATATGCCTCGACTCGTGTGTGTCTGTATCGAATTGTCAAGTTCGAAAAGTCTAGGTTTAGCCAAGAATTAATGTCTTCAAAAGTTCATTTCACCAACAGTTTTTTTTTTTTTGTTTTTGTTTTTGTTGGTATGATAGAAGTGGATCGTAAGAACTGTCGTCGCAATCAGGTCTTCGACATGGACCCCATGCCTGATTTGTTGGGTTCCATTAATTCAGGCTTCTAATAGTTAAACAGGCAAGTTTGGAATGTCTCATAATGGAGTGTGTAATTGAAGGATACTGTAATATCTTGAGAATATCACATGAGAAGACAATAAACTCCAGGGATATATTACTAGGTTGCATGTCTAATTTGTGAGTAAAATTTACATCAACGCAAGACGGGGGATTAGAAACATTAGATGTGTGAGATAACATGCTAAAGAAGTATCGGATGACATAGATAAAGAGAGATATTTCCTATGTAAGAGAGAAAGAGGGAGAGGGAGAGAGAGAGAGAGAGAGAGAGAGAGAGAGAGAGAGAGAGAGAGAGAGAGAGAGAGAGAGAGAGAGAGATGGGGGAGGAGAGGGGTAGAGCTGAATGCATAAAGATTAAAGAAATCATATCAGTTTAGGGGGAAAGTTAAAGTTAGTTGTATATCCTTTACATGACGTAGCAGTCAACTCCAGCATTTTCGGCTTTTCGTGATTCCTGGACAAGGTGACGTTCAGTAGTTTGCCATTGCTTTCTGAACCATCGGCACCCCTCTCATTTCATAAAAGACGAACGCAGGCCGTCTGCAAATAAATCGCCCGAAGTTGTGGTAAACACGGTATGCGGGATCACAAACTGCGTCCGTAACTACTTCGCCACGGAGCCTGCGCTGAAACAATCAGGAATACAACCATGGTGGTCCGGTAGTCATGTGATCAAATCCATGTGAATGTAAGCAAATGTTTCTAAACTGACACGGGTTTCTGGTCGACCCGGCTTCACATGGGTACCAGGACGTATCATGAGACGTGAAGACTCCCATCGTGCTATATAGTCTATACAATTATAGGGCTGGCACCATATGCCCAATATTTCCCATAGCGTGTACAATTGTCTGTAAGTTTAATTTACTGGCCCTTACGATAGTACTTGAATGGGATTGTCTTTTGCTGCCTAATTCATGGCTTGCAGTCCGGAGGGCATCATCCTGCTCAACTACAAACTTTACATAGAAAAAACATCAAGGACATGAAAGAGGGGGGGGGGGGGGAATTACAAGTATGTAAATACGTGCAATAGATGTATGGATGGACAGAAAGACAGGCAGGCGGGCAGTTAGGCAGATAAATAGACGGACAGACAGACAGAAAAGACAGACACGGGGCTTTTGAATTCAATATTAAGTAATGCCTATAAGTCACAATAATTGTCTCCTCTATTAAAACAGTATTGTATAAGTTTTGTGAAAAATGGATCCTGGAAAAACTATATACAGCTTTCTCATTATCTTTGCACACATTGCACTGTGTACCTTGTTTGTTCTTTAACTGATCTAAGACATCAGTGACGTTAAGTTTTTGAATCCATGTTCCTAAATTCAGGGATTTGTCAGATAACCCCTGAACCACTCATATTTCATGTTTTGGGATACTAAAGGATCGTCTCTTAGTACCGGTCAGTTAGCGCTGGACATATCAGTTAGAGCGTTGGACATTTCATGTCGTAATACCAGCACTCGTCTAATGATGTGCGTTTCAGTATCGACTGACATTTGTTTTTACTAATTAAATTATCGACAACGCATTCGAATGTAAAATTGACCTGGGCTTCCAGGTCAACCCAGCCTAAAATCGGTGCTAGAAAATCTCTCGTGATGTAAAGGCCGTCTGCGTGACACTGGCCACATCATCCATCGAGTATTGATTTATCTTTAAAATATGGGTGTAGCACTGCCATGGAGTTGGCGTGGAGCAAAGTACCACTCAATGCAGGTGACCTAGAGTCTTGCACATTTCAGTGACAGACGTGAAGATCGAGTGGATTGTGAACCACTCGTCGGAAGTAACCGGAGCGAAGATCAAGCGCGGACTAATGGTCCGTTAGAGATCATTCACGTCTGGACCGCGTTCGAGGTCGGACGGAGAATGGCACATGGCAGAAGTCCATCTAGCCGCCATGTGTGTACAGTATGGAGTGTTTGTGAATCAGCAGACGAATGTCGACGTCAGTGATTGTTCGAGCGACAGATATACAAGATAGAGATCGGGTGCAAGTATTATTGTTTTAGTGACATTAATCTGACAGTTTGTTTTAAAAGAAAGACAGAATACACCGTGTGAAAACAGATGCAGCTGTCGTGTTATGAAGAAGTTATTGTTAACGCAGTGTTGTCTGTTATGTGATATATCTGTGGTGATTTAGAGAAGGTAGAAAGGTTCATACTACCACCAGTCAGTTACGAGTCACTCCTGAAGAACAACAGGGTGCTCTTTGCCAGACGAAAGCTAAACAGAGTGGGAGAATAACTCCTCGACAGATACCAGCGTCAAGCACTGGCAAACACTGCCAATCTACTCCAGGGCAAATAGAATAACAATAGAACATGAATATTATATGTGCCCTGTCTACCTGGAGACTAGTAGAGTGACTTATGTCAACAGTTACCATGTGCCCTAATGCGTTAGCAACTGAGTAACATCATCTCATCCATCGGCAACACAGAATAGCTCAGTGGCAGTAGAATCGCCAGTCCGTAATCCATCCGGCAAGACCTGATTGCCGACTCATTTGTGACCCATTCTTCGCCCTCTGATTACCAAGTAGTAACCCATATTAACTTTCGACAATTATTCACCGTGTGGTAATATTCTTTATTAACTTGCTGGCAATCCACCATTTACTCGGTGGCAAGCACCATGGGGCTAATGCCCCTCAAGGAGTGAAAAATGGTAGTTTAATAATTTGTGATTATATCATCCATAGATGTGGAAGATTTATATAACAATACATAAACATTAATTGTATTTATTAAGAACACAAGATGCTAAGACGCAATTACATCATATCACACACAGCAGAAAGATACTAGAGTTACTATTATTCCACAATATGAGAAAAGTAAAAACAAAAACAAAACAAAAAACAGTAAGCATCGAGTCACCACACACATCGAGTGCATTTGTGTCTATAAAAGACTATTGATAGCACCACATATCCGATCCGCGTGGGCACTTAATATGTTTCTACGTATATCCTATAACGATTAACAAACATGGAATACGTGACTGTCTTAACACTACAAACTTCAACAGTAGTACCAACCAAAAGACTATCTATACCTGTATAAAACAGTCAATTATCGGGTTACAGTGGAGTTCGAACACACCTAACGATGGAAGCAACTTACCATGAATCTATCAGGCATGTAACCTGAAACTCCGGCTGTAAGCATTAACAAAACAAGCACAAACATGTTGAAGTTTCTGACAATCCTTTTCAAGCTCCAGCAACAAACGTGACTGAAGCCTCGATAAATAATAATGGTTATGAATACGTAGCCCACCAACGACATTGCAGCTTTGAATTTTATTTTAAATACCTGCGTGGATTTATTATATGGTGTCCCGTCGTAATAAACATTAGCGGTTGGGCAGTTATCTATGAATATAAAACACTTGTACTTGAATAAATCAATAGTAATAATTGCGGTAGATAGATAATTAAAGCACTCGTCAACCTGCTCGGATTTGTGGATGTAAAATTCTCGATGTAAACTGCCTATGGGGTTGACCCACTCACATTAAGCATACCACTCAACAACCCTGTTTAATGTCATCTGTAAGTCTGCAGCCAAACGTTCTCTGTCTCTTCCCTGTCTGTACACCAGCACATCATCTGCAAATGTCAAAATTCTACCAACACCTGGTGACTCAATAGCTGCGACTTTACTGGTGTATAAATTAAAGAGCACCGTGGATATGGCAGATCCCTGTGGCAACCCAGGTGTAATAGTACAGGGGTCAGAAGTCCAGGAACCCATGCGCAGTGCAACCGTACGCTCATAAAAGATTGTCTCAACCCATCCGACAAGGAAATGGTAGACCTTCATGTCCCATGGAATGTATATCAATCAATCATACCTGATCCTGTTATACACATCCTCCAGGTCAAGAGCTACAGCCACGATCTAGACCGTCCTCGTAGACATCAAATGCAAAAGTTGCATCATTGGCCAAGGTGTCTTTCACAGGCCGGTAACTGCCGAGCCCTTTGGGAAGCAGATTACGACTATCCAAATGTCGCTGAAGCCTGTGGGCTGCTAGCTCTTCGATTTTGCCAAAGTTGTTTGTCAGGGTTATTTTGTGTTTTCGCTCGCTCTCGTTGAACTCAAGCGTAGGCTGTACACACTATTTATAGTAGTGATGGCCTGAATTTTGCATGTGGATTAGCTTTCCCTATTAACTGTGCACCTCACCTTCTGGGGAACCCACTCTGACTTCAGAAGTACTCTGATTTATGTCCCCAAGTCAAGGACGACAGGTCAACATTATAGTCCAGCTGTCCGGAGTAGGGGTTGCACCGCTTACCTCGGCATCAGCACAATGAATGTTTAAGAACACGCGTTCTTACCGATTCGGCCCCGTGGACCTGCTTGCAGGGTTATGATTCGGCATCCATTCAGTTTGGAGTGATCTTGACCTGGTTTTGGGAGTGGGACCAGGTAGCTATGCAGCCAATCATGGGGTATGTCCGCCATATTCATGCTTAGGTTATAGCAGCACTATAAAGGGGTGGTTAAAGCAGCACTATATTTTATTAGACATTTTTTTGTTGTTGCGTATCTCTTACGGGACATTGCAGTCAACACCAGCATTTTCAGCTGCTGTTGATGTACTAGGCAGGTGTTACGTTCAGTAGTTTGCCATTGCTTTCTGAACGACCGGCCAATATACTTTTTTTGAAAAAACCAGCATCGCCGTGTTTCGAACCCGGGTATACGGGCTCACAAACCGAGTTCGCAAGCCCTTAGCCACAGAGACCGGTTATTAGAAAGCAGCAAGTCAAATGGTCTGGCAATGCAAGTAGGTTACCAGTCAACAGCATACCACAACAAGCAATGATGTACAGACAAGATGGAAGAGGCCGACCACGTAAACGTTGGACGGAGGGAATAGCAGAGTCCATGGGATATCGATATATGAAGCCCATAATCGGGCACTCTCACGATGTTTATACTTAACCTCGACACCGCAAGGTACAAGAGGAACATGATGAGATGAGATGAGATGAGATCATGTTTATGTAGAAGCAAAGAGCCATCTCCTCCAAGTCCTCTCAAGTGATATTCTTAAGTTCATTCTTAAACAACCACATCTCCAATATCAGCCAAATACAGTGACCAGCTTGTCCCCTATGCGGAATAATGAAGCACACATACCCAGGATTAAATAAGAATAATGCTGTCGAACAATGTTCATTAACCTCAGAAAATAAAAATGAAAATTAGCAAAGAACAGCATGGATATGTGGAAGGAAAGGGTACAAACAATGCAAAATATACATTACGAACACTAATATAAAGGTCAATAGAAACACATAAAGACATGTATTTGTGCTTCATAGATTATACTTAAGCATTTGATAAAGTAAAACGCGATGGACTTAAGATTTAAGAACAATAAAGAATGTTTACGGGAACCAAGTAGCAGCAATTAAAATGGGAAATAAAGAGGGCAGTTACGAACAGATAAAACTAGGAGTACGACAGGGGTGTGTCTTATCACCGGATCTCTTCTCCCTATATAGCGAAGTAATAATGAGAGAGATCAAAGAGACGCCAGGAAAACTAATCGGAGGTTATAATATAAGCAGTATACGCTATTCAGATGACACAGTATTGGTGGCAGAGCAGATAATGCAACATTTGTTGGACATTGTAGTAACAGAGGGTGCAAAGAAAGTACTATCCTTGAATATCAAGAAACGATTAACAATGATGATACCAAAGAAAATGATGACATAAACATGTGACATAGAAATAGAAGGGACAATTATTATCCAAGTGGATAATTTTAAATACCAAGGAGCATTTATAACATCAGATGGAAGATGTACAGCAGAGATTAAGGGCAGAATGGGACAAGCAAAAGCCTCATTATAGAAAATGAAGAGTATTTTATGAAATAAGTCATTATCACTTAATGTTTGAAACAGAGTGGGAGAATAACTCCTCGACAGATACCAGCGTCAAGCACTGGCAAACACTGCCAATCTACTCCAGGGCAAATAGGAATAACAATATAACATGAATATTATATGTCCCCTGTCTACCTGGAGACTGTAGAGTGACTTATGTCAACAGTTACCAGTCCCTAATGCGTTAGCAACTGAATAACATCATCTCATCCATCGGCAACACACAATAGCTCAGTGACAGTAGAATCGCCAGTCGTAATCCATCCGGCAAGACCTGATTGCCGACTCATTTGTGATCCATTCTTCGCCCTCTGATTACCAAGTAGTAACCCATATTTATTTTGGACAATTATTCACCGGGTTGTGATAATTTCTTTATTAACTTGCTGGCAATCCACCTTTTACTCGGTGGCAAGCACCACTGGGCTAATGCCCTTCACTGAATTGTAACAATTGTAGTTTAATAATTTGTGATTTATATCATCATAGATGTGCGAAGATTTAATATACAAATACCATCAACATTTAATTGTATTTAATTAAGACCACAAGATGCTAAGCCGCAATTACATCCTATCACCCACAGCAAAAAGATACTAGAGTTTACTATTATTCCACACTATGCGAAACAGTTAAAACAAAACCAAAAACAAAAAAACAGTAAAGCATCGGAGGTCGGCCACACACATCGAGTGCATCTGTGTCTATAATAAGACTATTGATAGCACCACATATCCGATACGCGTGGGCACTTAATATGTTTCTACGTATATCCTATAACGATTAACAAACATGGAATACGTGACAGTCTTAACACTACAAACTTCAACAGTAGTACCAACCAAAAGACTACTATACCTATATAAACAGTCAATTATCGGGTTACAGTGGAGTACGAACACACCAAACGATGGAAGCAACTTACCATGAATCTATCAGGCATGTAACCTGAAACTCCGGCTGTAAGCATTAACAAAACAAGCACAAACATGTTGAACTTTCTGACAATCCTTTTCAAGCTCCAGCAACAAACGTGACTGAAGTCTGGATAAATAATAATGGTTATGAATGCGTAGCCCACCAACGATATTGCAGCTGTGAATTTTATTTTAAATACCTGCGTTGATTTATTATATAGTGTCCCGTCGTAATAAACATGGCGGTTGGGCAGTTATCTATGAATATAAAACACTTGTACTTGAATAAATCAATAGTAATAATTGTGGTAGATAGATAATTAAAGCACTCGTCAAACTGCTCGGATTTGTAGATGTAAAATTCTCGATGTAAACTGCCTATGGGGTTGACCCACTCACATTAAGCATACCACTCAACAACCCTGTTTACTGCCATCTGTAAGTCTGCAGCCAAACGTTCTCTGTCTCTTCCTTGTCTGTACACCAGCACATCATCTGCAAATGTCAAAATTATACCAACACCTGGTGGCTCAATAGCTGCGACTTTACTGGTGTATAAATTAAAGAGCACCGTGGATATGGCAGATCCCTGTGGCAACCCAGGTATAATAGTACAGGGGTCAGAAGTCCAGGAACCCATGCGCAGTGCAATCATAAAAGACTGTCGCAACCCATCCGACAAGGAAAGGGTAGACCTTCATGTCCTACAGAATGAATATCAACCAATCATACCTGACCCTGTTATACGCATTCTCCAGGTCGAGAGCTACAGCCACTGTCTAGACCTCGTAGACATCAAATGCAAAAGTTGTAGCTTTGGCCCAGGTGTCCTTCACAGGCCGGTAACTCCCCAGCCATTTGGGAAGCAGTTTACGACTATCCAAATGTCGCTGAAGCATGTGGGCTGCTATCTCTTCGACTTTGCCAAAGTTGTTTGTCAGGGTTATTTTTTGTTTTCGCTCGCTCTCTTTGAACTCAAGCGTAGGCTATACACACTATTTATAGTAGTGATGGCCTGAACTTTGCGTGTGGATTAGCTTTCCCTATTAACAGTGCACCTCACCTTCTGGAGAACCCACTCTGACTTCAGAGATACTTGTAATTTATGTCCCCAAGTCCTAGGACGGCAGGTCAACATTATAGTCCAGCTGTCCGGTGTAGGGGTTGGACAGCTTACCTCGGCATCAGCACAATGAGCGTTTAATAACACGCGTTCCTACCCATTCGGCCCCGTGGACCTGCTTGCAGGGTTATGATTCGGCATCCATTCAGTCTGGAGTGATCTTGACCTGGCTTTGGGAGTGGGACCAGGTAGCTGTGCAGTCAATCATGGGATATTTCCGCCGTAATTATGCTTAGGTTATAGCAGCACTATAAAGTGGGGGTTAAAGCAGCACTAGATTTTAGTAGAAAAAAAAAATTGTTGCGTTTCCCTTACGGGACGTTGCAGTCACCACCAGCATTTTCAGCTGCTGTTGATGTACTAGGCAAGTGTTACGTTCAGTAGTTTGCCATTGCTTTCTGAACGACTGGCCAATATACCTGTTTCGAAAAAAAACAGCATCGCCGTGTTTCGAACCCGGGTATACGGGCTCACAAACCGCGTTCGCAATTCCTTAGCCACAGACAGCGGTTATTAGAAAGCAGCAAGTCAAATGGTCTGGCAATGCAAGTAGGTTACCAGTCAACAGCATACCACAACAAGCAATGATGTACAGACCAGATGGAAACAAAGGAAGAGGCCGACCACGTAAACGTTGTACGGAGGGAATGGCAGAGTTCATGGGATATCGATACATGAAGCCCATAATTGGGCACTCTCACGATGTTTATACTTCACCTCGACCCCGCAAGGTACAAGAGGAACATGATGAGATGAGATGAGATGAGATGAGATGAGATGAGATCATGCTTAGGTTGAAACAAAGAGCCATCTCCTCCAAGACCTCTCAAGTGATTGATATTCTTAAGTTCATTCTTAAACAACCACATCTCCAATATCAGCCAAATACAGTGACCAGCATGTACCCTATGCGGAATAATGAAGCACACATACTCAGGATTAAATAAGAATAATGCTGTCGAACTATGTTCATTAACCTCAGAAAATAAAAATGGAAATTAGCAAAGAACAGCATGGATATGTGGAAGGAAAGGGTACAAACAATGCAAAATATACATTACGAACACTAATATAAAGTCAATAGAGACACATAAAGACATGTACTTGTGCTTCATAGATTATACTTAAGCATTTGATAAAGTAAAACGCGATGGACTTATTAAAATGTTGGAAGATATTAACATTGATGGGAAAGATTTAAGAACAATAAAGAATGTTTACGGGAACCAAGTAGCAGCAATTAAAATGGGAAATAAAGAGGGCAGTTACGAACAGATAAAACTAGGAGTACGACAGGGGTGTGTCTTATCACCGGATCTCTTCTCCCTATATAGCGAAGTAATAATGAGAGAGATCAAAGAGACGCCAGGAAAACTAATCGGAGGTTATG
>JACEFZ010026032.1:0-18471 GCA_014155875.1 Cepaea nemoralis | reverse complement strand
CTGCACATCCTAAGGATTCTTTTGGGGTAGAAAATTTTAGTGAGGAAATAGTCTGTGCAGCTACACTAAACGGGGCCAGAATTCAGTCATCAGACCAAGGGCGAAAAGTGTGGATTCAGCACAGAAAGGTGAGCAGCAAGAACTTAAGAAATGGTTTCCGGGGAAACAATTTTGGGTAGAGTAGGACGGTCCCCATATAGAAGAGGGAATTTCCAGAAAAGCCCAAAAATTATGCCGGATGGGGATTGTGGGAGCTGGAAAACACAAGGCAGCACAGTGTGATGCAAAACCCACCCCAGTGACCCAAACAAGTAACGCAAGGAAGGAGATCATCTGTTTCAAATGTGGAAAGATGGGCTTTGTCAGCCATCAATGTAGGATGAGAGAAACAGAGCACTCAAATGCAGCGAAAGTAATTGGGGCGCTGAACAATGAAGATTGTAGTGGGTGAAAACCCTTTTTTTGAAAAAGACAGTCAGCCAGTCCTAATATGGGTCATACAGTGAAATCAGGATCAGCAGTGCATGAAGGAGGAAGTCTGAAGCTGCATCAGGGATTCGTCAATGAAAAGACCAGCGTTAACAATTAGGGTTTCCGGATGTACGTCTATCGAGTGAGGAAAAGTTTAATAGATCCCTCGGATTATACAGGGAAAAAGATTAGATGACATTCAACGGCACAGTAGAGTTCTCCCCATTACCATAAAAAACAGTAAAACACCATATTCACTGGAAGAGTGACAGCGTGTGTTTGGACTCACCAGGGCTGATTTGATCATAGGAAATATTATAGAAGTTAAAGATTGTACAGAAGAGGAAGTAGTTTATTGGGACCGAAAATATAGTGTAAGCGGGTAAGAGGTATTTACCACAAGAGAACCTAAATAGAGAGTATAGCTGAGGTAGAAGAGGCACTTGAAGTAAAACCACAGGAACTCAGGAAAAGGGAAATAGTACAGCTGAGCAGATGAGAATGGATCCCAAATATAGTGCTAGTGAATCCCAGAGACAAGATACTACTCTGAACAAATGTTCCCAAAGGGGTAGGAGGGGTAGAACATAGACAGTCAAAGAAAGGTAGATTTGCTTCGAGAGGAAACACAATGTTCCACTCGCAGGTTTTCAGATAGCAGAACTGCACGTGGGCAAGTGCGTACTTTAGCCCCAGAGACCGATATACTAGAACAGCTCAGGATAGTGCATGTGCAGGGCACTAGGGATAAGGCCCTCGCAGCAGAAAGCAAGGTGCCCGGTATATGGGGCCCAAAATTGAATAAAGAGTTCAGAATTTAAAAAGAGACTCAAGTGTAATGGGGCAATATGCAGATAGGAAAGTTGAGTCAGGTCAAAAGAGTTTTCGCGACATTACTGACCCGGGGCTAGGGATGCAAACATGTTGTAATGTAAGGTCCCATGAGTCAGGGGTACTAAAGGTAGACACACATCGCAGGAATCAGAGGGGGTTTAAATGCAAGAACAGAACCACCTGATATGGGTGGGTACAAAAATAGTATTGTGGGGTCGTGAAGTGTAAGAGACCTGTGGGTACATAAGTAAATGCTTTCCTAGATGTATTATTTTATGTGATGTATTGGGTCATGCATTGATACACAAGATAGAAAGATGTTGATTTAGGGTGGACGAATATAGGAGTGCTATGAGCATTTGATGTTTTAATTGGGGTGGTAGTTAAGTGAGGTGCAGCCATACTTAGGGTCACCCAGGCAATATGTCTGGGTCACATGTTTAGTAAGTTTTAGTCTCCCAATATTTGAAAACGATGTTTTCTTTTAAGAGGGGGGTGATGACATAAGCCTGGGTCGTTGACAATGAGGTTGAGTGACCGGGCATGAGAAAGAATGGGTGAGAGTGGGAGACAGTAAAGTGACTGATCTGGGCTATGAGAAAAACAGCCAGTCCTGAGAAATAAAATAGTGAGGTAGAGAAAAAACCCCTAGGGGGGATGGGGCGAGAGATAGGGTATTTGGTTGTGTGAAGTCAAGGGACTTCAGGAGTTGAGTTTGAGATACCGAAGGAGTCGGTAGTCCACGGAGAACGGTGTTGTGTTGTTCTCCCAGTTGTGAAGACAGGCCTGAACCAGAGTGGGTTTCTATAGTGAGTGAGGGCCTAAACCCAGAGTGGGGTTGCATAGTTGAGCAGTGGCTCCAACCCAATGTGTGGGTTGTATTGTAGGAGATCCAGACCGTGGATAGTAGCTGGGCTGAATGTCTTGTGAATTTGAGATCATCAGGCCTGAGAAGCCAAATGATGTGTGCTGGTTAAATTTTGAGGAGGATATTATATTCTATGGATTACATTGTTTCTGGATGTAAAACATGTTCCGTTTTCCTGTTTTTTCTTTAAAAAAGGATTATGTGCGCTAACTGATCTTGTTTAAAAAGAATGGTGAATGTGCACTGCGGGGGGGATTATTTGCAAGACAGTTAGATATCTCCATTGACACACCATGAGTATCGTTACCTAGACAACGACCATCACACGACAATATCACGCAAAGATCATCAAGAACATTGAAGTGATCATAAAGAACGACGTGTGACAGTAATGAAGAGGTGGAATGAGTATATAAGATACTTATTTTATGGAGGAAAGGAAGAATTAACAGACGAACGTAACTTAGAAGGTACCTATTCTAAAAGAAGAAGTCGCTGATGTTGTAAAATATATAAAGAAAGGAAAAACAGCGGGGCCAGATGAAATCACAATAGAAGAATTAGAAGTATTGGGATAATTTGGAGTAGATATACAACCAACATGCTGAAATATTTATACAGCAGTTTATATTTACCGAACGATGCTGAAATGTCTATTTATAGCTATATCAAAACGACAAGGAGCAATTGAATGCGAAGATTTTCGTACAATTAAACTCATAAAAATTGTCACTAAGCTTCTACTCAGAATTATAATGAGAAGAACAAGCAAGAAAATAAAAATGGAAATTAGTGAAGAACAGTATGGATGTGCGGAAAGAAAGGGTACACATAATGCAATGTGTACATTACGCACACTAATAGAAAGGTCAATAGAGACACAAAAGGACATACATTTGTGCTTCATAGATTATGCTGACCTACAGACCTACAATAATTATTGGACATTGTAGTAACAGAGAGTGCAAACGAAAAGCTCTCTTTGAATATCAAGAAAACAGTAACAATGGTGATATCAAAGCAAATGGTGACACCAAATGTGACATAGAAATATAAGAGTAAATTTTTCACCAAGTGGATAATTTTAAATACCTAGGGGCATTTACAACATCAGATGGAAGATGTACAACAGATAGCAGAATAGGGCAAGCAAAAGTCGCATTTCAGAAAATGAAAAGTACCTTATGTAATAAGTCTTTATCACTGAATGTAAGAAAGAGAGTGCTGAAATGCTATATAGAACCAGTTTTGCTGTATGGCAGTGAATCTTGGAATGTAAATGAACAAATTAAGAAGAAATTAGAAGCAACAAGATGTGGCTCCTGAGACGAATGTTGCGAAGGGCAGACTTCGTACTGGGCAGACTTCGTGCAGAGTGGCTTGCTTCGCTTCGGAGGTCACGGGTGACAAGCATCGCCTGGACCTTTTCTCCGAGGCATGCCGGTGTGCTGGGAAATGAACAGGCGGACAGATTGGCTGGCTCTGCAGAACTTGGTGGAGTATTGATACTTGACAAGGCAGACGTGGTTGCGGCCTTGTGGGAGCACGTGCACCTCGGAGGAGCAAATGGATTACCATGGTCTGGCAAGAATGAGACAACGAGGAGTGACGAAGGGATCTGGCCGACGCTCAACGCTCAGAGGAAAGGCAAGACGGACTTATAATCAGATTGCTACTGGTACTATTAGTGTTGGAACTCTTCACTGGCTTCTGAGGATGGGGACGGAGCACTTATGGGAATGCCCCGAATGCTGTGATGTCGATTCCTAAATCAATCAATCAATCAATCAACGAATGTTGCGAATTCCTTGGACTGCTAGATAATTAACAACGATTGTCTGAAAGAGGCTAATGAATCAAGAACCATATATACAACAATAAGATAGAGACAAACAGCTTTCCTCGGTCATGTGATGAGAAGAGAGGCACTGAAGAACACCGTAACAACTAGAAAGATCGATGGGAAAAGAGGCAGAGGCAAACCAAGAGAAATGATGCTGGATGGATTGAGACGGTGGCTTGGAGCAATTTCATCAGCATAGTTGATCTAGACCACCAAAGACCGAGATCTGTAGAGAGCCATGAACGCCTACGCCAGCTGGCAGGGCACTTGATGATGATGATGACGATGATGATGATGATGGTGATGGTGATGATGATGATGATGATGATGATGATGATGATGATGATGATGATGACATTCCCACAGCTTTACCGCAATTCCACTAATTTCATGTAGGCTTGAATACACGAAGGAATAGCGGTTTAGTCCTTCCCTTACTTTAGCAGAAGAAGAGCCCAGGAGTACACCCGCTTTTCATCGTGCACATAAAATTATTTGCCCTGTTCCCTATCAAATTCGCTATCTCTCCAGATACTTATTTAATTGCGAGTTAATTTTTCCCTTGTATTAACTTTGTCGTCGCTTTTCCAACCTAAAATCCTATGAAACATCTCTCTCTCTCTCTCTCTCTCTCTCTCTCTCTCTCTCTCTCTCTCTCTCTCTCTCTCTCTCTCTCTCTCTCTCTCTCTCTCTCTCTCTCTTCTTATCTCTCTCTCCCCCCCCCCCCCCGCCTCGTCTTTCCTGCAACCACACACGTTTCCATTCTTCGTGATTCATCATTCCATTTAAATTCCTATGAGAAAGCCCCTCTTAAATGTTATACCAGATTAAACTTAATTGTTAAATTATTACCATCTATGGTGCCCACTTTATCCTGTTTCTATTTTCAAGTTGCTCATTATTCCCAATTCTCTTTCTAGTCACATGCTGGTTCGGATTGTCTTTGATGTGCTTGTTGTCCTTTGAGACGGGCTTCTTTGAGTGTTTGTTGTATTTATGTATGTTGATGCCGTTGGATTAGTTATACAGCCTGCTTTACTTGCTCTCAATTGCTTATTACACCTACTGTGAATTAATCATTCAATACAAAGTCGGCTTGAGACTAACCTGGGGCTTGATTGCAATTTCTTGTCTCATCGTTTGACTTTTATCTAGCTGGTTGATTGTCATCGTTTACCTGTTCTTTCACAGCAGGTGTGCTGTTTTGGATAGACCCCACACAGATTTCTATATCTAAACGTCGCCGGATCGAACTGCGAGCATCGGAGAAACAGTCGCCACTGTAAAGTGAGGATTGTCGTCACGTGCCTCGCAAAAGGGGCGTATGTGTTCGTGTCACTCCATATATCTCGGTCTTTGGTTCTTGGAGTAAAGCTACTGGTGTTGTTCGTCCATACAACGGCCATAGACCATCCGGCATCATGGCTCTCTGTATGCTTCTGGCTTTTCTACATCTGATCTTTTTAGTTGTCGAATTGTTCTTCAATGCATTATTTGTATTATATGACCAAATAATACTTTTTTTGTCTCTTTCCTATCATCATCATCATCATCATCATCATCATCATCATCATCATCATCATCATCATCATCATCATCATCATCATCATCATCATCATCATCATCATCATCATCATCATCATCATCATCATTAACTTCATCATCATCATCATCATCATCATCATCATCATCATCATCATCATCATCATTAACTTCATCATCATCATCATCATCATCATCATCATCATCATCATCATCATCATCATCATCATCATCATCATCATCATCATTATTAACTTCATCATCATCATCATCATCATCATCATCATCATCATCATCATCATCATCATCATCATCATCATCATCATCATCATCATCATCATCATCATCATCATCATCATCACCATCATCATCATCATCATCATCATCATTAACTTCATCATCATCATCATCATCATCATCATCATCATCATCATCATCATCATCATCATCATCATTAACTTCATCATCATCATCATCATCATCATCATCATCATCATCATCATCATCATCATCATCATCATCATCATTAATTTCATCATCATCATCATCATCATCATCATCATCATCATCATCATCATCATCATCCAATGCCTTGCCGACTGGCGTGGGCGGTCATGTTTCTCCACGAATTACGATCTTCGACGTCAAGGACCAATCATGTGCTGACTCCCTTCCGCGCCATGACGAAAGTCTGTAACGAATTCTCTCTCGCTGTCATTATTTATCTCAATCAATCAATCAATCAATCAATCACTCAGGTGCCGTCTTCACAATAAAGGGTGGTTGCAATGGATCTCCAACACTGTCTGTCTATCGCCTGAATGTACATTCTGTCACGCTGATGTTCGTCCATCTCTTGATGTTATCTTCCCACTTGTATCGTTGTATACCACTTGCTCGCTTTCCCTAAACCTTGCCTTCGAGTACGGTTTTTATAAGAGAATCATGTCTTTTAACGTGGCCGAAATATTTCACTTGCCTCCTCTTTATTTATTTCTTCAACTCTATCTTCGTATTCATTTAGATCCTTTATCTATTTTCCCGCAAATATACCCCGTTGTCACATGTTCCTGTTTTTGTCTTCTCATAATGTGATCCCCCCAAAAATGATATCAGCCTCTCCTCGATGTTTGTGATAAGTTGACTTTGCGACTTAGCCTCTCTCAAAATGTCCAGAATACGTGTGTTAAACTAAAGGTCTCTGTAGCAGTTCAAAATGGTAATGACAGGCATAGTTTCTGAGAGAAACGGCAGGGGAGGAGTGATACGACATGGATTCAGAACATTAATGAGCCACTGGACACTAAAATACACGAGGCAGAGGAACTGACCACGGATGCAGAGTCTCCGTTTGAGTTGTGATTTAAGCGATATTCTGCAAAGGTGTGCCTAAATTATAGTGATGGCGTGTGAATTTGTATACAGAGATATTGTGTTCTTGCGATGATATGCTTAATCCTGTTTTGTGGATCTCTAGGTTCGTTGTATATTGCTTCTTGACACCTGGGAGACTGCTGCTAACCGTAATTCGTGGCGTGCATCATTACATAAGGGTGCAGTCACTTGTGAAGCAACCAGGACTGCAAGAGCTGTGAAGAAAGGGCTGGACAGAAAAACCACTGCAGGAGATCCTCCTCCAGAAACGTCAAGCATTCTTTGCCCACATTGTCAAAGAACATTTCGAGCCAAAATAGGCCTTATCAGCCATCTTAGAACTCAGGGGTCCATACTTTTAACCCCACTGGATGATATGAATGGTCATTATCATTCTTGATGGACAAACAACTTAACAATATGTTGCTTAATCCTCATGTATAGATCTTTAGAACAGTGACATATAGCTTAATGCTGCTTTTTAGTTCTTTAAAGCAGTAATATATTGCTTAATCCTGCTTTGGGGTTCTTTAGGATAGTGACAAATTGCTTAATCTTGCTTTGGGGTTCTTTAAGACCGCGACACATTCAATCAATCAGGTGCTGTCTCCACAATGAATGTTGGCTGCAATGGATCTCCACCACCTTCTGTCTCTCGCCTTGACTGTACATTCTGTCAGGCTGATATTCGTCCATCTCTTGGTGTTATCCTCCCACGTGTATCGTTGTCTACCTCTTGCTCGCTTGCCCTCAACCTTGCCTTCCAGTACGGTTTTTATAAGAGTATCATGTTTTTTAACGTGGCCAAAATATTTCACATGTCTCCTCTTTATTTCTTTCATCAACTCTCTCTTCATTACCAGTTTGTCTAGGACCTCTGCATTTGATTGTTTTTGTTTCCATGAAATACGACCTATTCGTCTGTATATCCACATTTCCAGATCTTCTATGCGACTTTCTAGCTGCTTGTTCAATGTCCAGGCTTCCGCGCCATACAGTAGTGTTGAATATACGTAGCATTTGACAATTCTCATTTTTAATGCGTTATTAATCTCTCTAGATGTTAATACTGATTTCATGCCGTTGAAAGCATTTTTGGCCATTGCTATTCTATTTTTGATTTCCATTTCACTTCTGCATCATCTGCTATTATATGTCCAAGATAAAAGGAACTTGTTACTTGTTCTAGTATTTGCCCATTTCCCCGGGAAGGTTAACCCGGTCAACAAATGCCTGCAGAAGTCAGATGTGTCGGCTTAACGACGCAAGAACGCAGCTCTGCTGTAAACAGGCACAACGCAATCACATCCGAAAAAAAAACTCCGGATGAACGCAGAAGAAGAAGAAGGAGTATCTGCCCATTTACTGTGATGTTCATTGATGACCTTTCCTTTTCACTACTAATTATCATAGTTTATTTTTTTTTATTTTTTGGATGTTAATATCTAAGCCACATTCTGCACTGTGCCTGTTTACTTCTTCCACTAGGTCTTGCAACTCTTACTCACTTTCTGCTAGTAACACGCTATCGTCAGCATTTCTAAGATTGTTTATGATTCTTCCACTGATGGTGATTCCAGGCATTTCAAATTGTTTAAAAATTCTTTCTGTGTATAGGTTGAAGTGGCTTGGGGACAGTACACATCCCTGCCGTACTCCTATTTGTATCTCTATAGGCGACGAATAGTTATTACCGCATCTAATAGACGCCACTTGTTCCCAGTACAAGTTACTAATAAGTCTGATGTCCTTTCCGTCTACTAATATATCTTGAAGGCACGTAATTAGTCGTTCATGTTGTACTCTATCAAAAGCTTTCTTGTAGTCTATAAAACAAACATATATACTTTTTTGAACTTCTATATATTTTCAATTAACATCCTCAAACAGATAATTGCTTCTCTGGTGCCGCTGTTTTTGCGGAACCCAAATTGTTCTTCAGCTACTTCCTCATCTATTTTATGTTGAATTCTTTCTTGTATGACCTTGAGTAGTATCTTAGTTATGTGGCTCATTAAACTAATAGTTCTGTAGTCCTCACACTCAACAGCTCTTGGCTTCTTCGGTAATGTGATGAAAATAAATATTGTCAAATCCTCGGGGATGTACCCAGTATTATATATATCATTACATAATTCTTAATACTGTTTCGTAGTTCCCTTTGGCCGTGGCATAATATTAGTTCTATTTTGTAGTTCCTCTTAGCCGTAACATATCGGGTTTGAAGTCAATCGAAGGTGACTAAGAAATAGACGGCCTTGCGTTGCTTTTAACAATAATATCTGCTTCGGCAATTCAGAAAGCAATTTCAAAATACTGAACATAAACATGTCTTTAACGTAACAAAGACCACATCAATGCTAGCGGAGCACTGAGGGCCACACAGTATAATGGAGCAGTGAGTGCCACACAACATAATGGAGCACTGAGGGCCACACAAAATAATGGAGCACTGAGGGCCACACAACATAATGGAGCACTGAGGGCCACACAACATAATGGAGCACTGAGGGCCACACAACATAATGGAGCACTGAGGGTCACACAACATAATGGAGCACTGAGGGTCACACAACATAATGGAGCACTGAGGGCCACACAACAAAATGGAGCACTGAGGGTCACACAACTTAATGGTGCACTAAGCGCCACAAAACATAATAGTGCACTAAGGTCTAGAAACATAATGGTGCACTGAGGGCCACACAACAATATGGAGCACTGAGGGCCACACAACATAATGGAGCACTGAGGGCCAAACAACATAATGGTGCACCAAGCGCCACAAAACATAATGGAGCACTGAGGGCCACACAACATATTGGTGCACTGAGGGCCACACAACAATATGGAGCACTGAGGGCCACACAACATAATGGAGCACTGAGGGCCACACAACATAATGGTGCACTGAGGGCCACGAAACATAATGAAGCACTGAAGGCCACACAACATAATGGAGCACTGAGGGCCACACAACATAATGGAGCACTGAGGGCCACACAACATAATGGTGCACTGAAGGCCCTGAAAAATAAGGGTGCCGTGAATCCAACAAAACATAATGGAGCAGTGAGTGCCACACAACATAATGGTGCACTAAGCGCCACAAAACATAATGGAGCACTGAGGGCCACACAACATAATGGAGCACTGAGGGCCACACAACATAATGGAGCACTGAGGGCAACACAACATAATGGAGCACTGAGGGCCACACAACATAATGGAGCACTGAGGGCCACACAACATAATGGAGCACTGAGGGCCACACAACATAATGGAGCACTGAGGGCCACACAACATAATGGAGCACTGAGGGCCACACAACAAAATGGAGCACTGAGGGCCACACAACTTAATGGTGCACTAAGCGCCACAAAACATAATAGTGCACTAAGGTCTAGAAACATAATGGTGCACTGAGGGCCACACAACAATATGGAGCACTGAGGGCCACACAACATAATGGAGCACTGAGGGCCACACAACATAATGGTGCACTAATCGCCACAAAACATAATGGAGCACTGAGGGCCACACAACATAATGGAGCATTGAGGGCCACACAACAATATGGAGCACTGAGGGCCACACAACATAATGGAGCAGTGAGTGCCACACAACATAATGGTGCACTAAGCGCCACAAAACATAATGGAGCACTGAGGGTCACACAACATAATGGAGCAGTGAGTGCCACACAACATAATGGTGCACTAAGCGCCACAAAACATAATGGAGCACTGAGGGCCACACAACATAATGGAGCACTGAGGGCCACACAACATAATGGAGCACTGAGGGCCACACAACATAATGGCGCACTGAGGGCCACACAACATAATGGAGCACTGAGGGCCACACAACATAATGGAGCACTAAGGGCCACATAACATAATGGAGCACTGAGGACCACACAACATAATGGAGCACTGAGGGCCACACAACATAATGGTGCACTGAGGGCCAAACAACATAATGGTGCACTGAGGGCCACACAACATAATGTAGCACTGAGGGCCACACAACATAATGGAGCACTAAGGGCCACACAACATAATCGAGCACTGAGGGCCACACAACATAATGGAGCACTGAGGGCCACACAACAATATGGAGCACTGAGAGCCACACAACATAATGGAGCACTGAGGGCCACACAACATAATGGTGCACTGAGGGTCACACAACATAATGGAGCACTGAGGGCCACACAACATAATGGAGCACTGAGGGCCACACAACAAAATGGAGCACTGAGGGCCACACAACTTAATGGTGCACTAAGCGCCACAAAACATAATGGTGCACTAAGCGCCACAAAACATAATGGAGCACTGAGGGCCACACAGTATAATGGAGCAGTGAGTGCCACACAACTAATGGTGCACTAAGCGCCACAAAACATAATGGAGCACTGAGGGCCACACAACATAATGGAGCAGTGAGTGCCACACAACATAATGGTGCACTAAGCGCCACAAAACATAATGGAGCACTGAGGGCCACACAACATAATGGAGCACTGAGGGCCACACAACATAATGGAGCACTGAGGGCCACACACCATAATGGCGCACTGAGAGCCACACAACATAATGGAGCACTGAGGGCCACACAACATAATGGAGCACTAAGGGCCACACAACATAATGGAGCACTGAGGACCACACAACATAATGGAGCACTGAGGGCCACACAACATAATGGTGCACTGATGCCCACATAACATAATGGTGCACAAAGGCCCACATAACATAATGGTGCACTGAGGGCCACACAAGATAATGGAGCACTGAGGGCCTCGAAACACAATGGTGCACTGAGGCACACACAAAATAATGGCCTACTTAGACCCACGCAAAATAGACGTGTACTGATGCCCACACAACATAATTGTGCACTGAGGTGTGGGCCATAAAACATAATGGTGCACTGAGAGCCACACCGCATAATGGAGCTTTGAGGGCCAAACAACATAATGGTGCACTAAGGCCCACACATTATAATGATGCACTGAGGGCCACACAAGATAATGGAGCACCGAGGGCCACGAACAAAATGGCACACTGATGCCCACAAACTTAATGGTGCACTGAGGCCCATACAAAGTAATGGTACACTAAAGCCCACATAACATAATTGTGCACTGAGGGTCGCACAACATATTGGTGCACTGAGGGCCACACAGCATAATGGAGCACTGAGGGCCACACAAATTAAAGGTTCACTAAGGCCCACACATCATAATGATGCACTGAGGGCCACACAAGATAATGGAGCACTGGAGGCCACGAAACAAAATTGTGCAATGAGGCCGACACAACATAGTGGTGCACTGAGGCACAAACAATATAATGGTGCACTGAGACCTACACAACATAATGGTGCACTGAGGCCCATACAAATTAATGGTGGACTGAGGCCCACACAGCATATTGGTGCACTGAAGCCTACACAAAATAATGATATATTGAGGCCCACATACCATAATTGTGCACTGAGGGCATCGAATAATAATGGTGCACTGAGTCACACACAACATAATGGTGCACTGAGGGTCATGAAACCTAACGGTGCACTGAGGCACAAACAAAATAAAGGTGCACTGAAACCAATGCAACAATGGTGTACTGAGCCACATACGACATACTAGTGCACTGATGCCTACTCAACATAATAGTGCATTCATGGCCACGAAACATAATGGTGCAATGAGGTTCACACAACATAATAGTGTACTGAGGCCAACACAACATAATGGTACACTAAGGGCCACGAAACCTAATAGTGCACAGAGGACTAGAAACATAATGATTCACTGAGGGCCACAAAACACAATGGTGCACAGAGGGCCACGAAACATAATAATGCACTCAGGCTTACACCACATAATGGTGCAGTGAGAGCCACACAACATAATGGTGTACTGAGGGTCATGAAACATAATGGTGCACTGGGGGTTATGAAACATAATGGTGAAATGAGGGTCACGAAACATACTGCACTCAGGCTTACACCACATAATGGTGCAGTGAGAGCCACACAACATAATGGTGTACTGAGGCCCACACAACATAATGGTGCACTGAGGGTCACGAAACATAATGGTGCACTGAGGTTCATGAAAGATATTGGTGTACTGAGGGTCATGAAACATAATTGTGCACTTATGGGCACGAAACATAAAATTGCATTCAGGCTTACACTACATGATGGTGCACTCAGTCCATACAACATAATGGAGCACTGGAGAGCACAAAAGTTAATTTTCCACTGAGAGCCACGAAACATCATGTTACACTCAGGCATACACAACATAATGTTGCATCTAGGGCAAATAAACATATCGGTGCACTGAGTGCCACGACAAATAATGGTGCACTTAAGCTCACACAACATAATGTTGCACTGAGGGCCACGAAACAATGGTGAACTGAGACCCATACAACATAATAATGTACTGAGGCGGACACAAGATAATAGTGCACTGAGAGTAATGAAACATAATGGTGCACTGAATGCCTTGAAACATAATGGTGCACTTCTTCTTCTGTGTTCATCAGGAGGGTTTTTTTCGGATGTGATTGCGTTGTGCCTGTTTACAGCAGAGCTGTGTTCTTGCGCCGTTAGGCCGACACATCCGACTTCTGCGGGCATTTGTTGACCGGGTTAACCTTCCCGGGGTAATGGTGCACTGATGTCCAAGAAATATGATGGTGCAATTAGAACAATAGAACATAATTATGCACTCATACGTGCACAACAACATGGTGCACTGAGGGCTATAAAAACTTATAGTGCAATTAGGCCCAAAAACATTATGGTTCACCGAGGGCCACGAAACATAAGGGTGCACTCAAGCTCACAAAAGAAGATGGTGCACTTAGGGATATAAAATGTTATAGTCCACTCAGGCTACAAAACGTAATTTTGCACTTAGGGTTATAAAACATTATAGTGCACTCAGGCCTACAAAATGTAAAGGTGCACTGAAGGCTATAAATCATTATACCGCACCCAGGCACATAAAAGATAATGGTGCACTCAAGTAACAAAACATAATGGTGCACTGTGTTCCACGAAACATAAAGGTGCACTGAGGTCCACGAAACATAATGGTGCACTGTGGGCCATAAAACGTAATGGTGCACTGTGGGCCACGAATTATAATGGTGCACTGTGGGCCATGAAACATAATGGTGCACTGTGGGCCACGAAACGTAATGGTGCACTGTAGGCCACAAAACGTCATGGTGAACCGAGGGCTATAAAACATTATAGTGCTCTCAGGCCCACAAAATATGAAGGTGCTAACACATATCACTAGCATGTTCTTCTTCTATGTGGCCGTTTTGTTGTTGTTGTTGTTGTTAATATCATATCACATCCGTGATACAAACTTCTCTGCGGAACAAGCACGCCTGGGATATCTGATCGCCAGACGGGATCCCTCTTTCCAGAATGTTTAGGCTCTTTACCTTCTTCACATTCTATGGGGATCGGCCCGCCCGGGTCATGGATCCAGGTGTCTTTCTCCTGCCGTGTATTAGAACCAGGTGTGGAGACCTTCGTACTTTGCGTTGTCCTTGCATTTCTATTCTATTCTATTCTATTCTATTCACTTGTTCCGAAAAGTCTCACGGCGCCTCACGCCACCCCTGGTGACGTGACTTGACTAGAAGTTATATTATATTATATTATTATTTTTTTTCCGCGTTTCCATCCTGTTTCAGGATATTGCGGTCAACACCAGCATCTTTCAGCTGTATGTTGATTCCTAGGCTAGATTACGCTCATCAGCACGCCACTACTTTCTGAGCGACCGGCTCCATACTCTCATAAGTCACTTTTGCGATTCGAACCACTGCTAATTCTCGTCGCGTCACGTGACGAGAGTATTCGGGGTTAGCGGAGAAAGCTGCTAACTCCTCGGCCACGGATTATATTATATTATATTATATTATATTATATTATATTATATTATATTATATTATATTATATTATATTATATTATATTATATTATATTATATTATATTGAACAACAATTAAGCTGTATAAGTATATGACCCGTTGACGCATAGTCTTAGTAGGTATAAGGTGGTATGCTCACAAACACATAACCTTAATAAACAAAGTATTGAGAGAGTAGTGACCAAGGACATAATTCAGTAAACTCAGTAGTATACACTTCAGCAAAAGTTATGTCCCTTTAAATGTTGATAATGGCGTTTGTGCTTTAAATCGCGTTCACCTTTATTGATGCATTCATCCTCTCGTAGTTAAATTATAAAATGATATAGTTAACTAGCAGAGAACAAAATTTACTTAAATGACGAATTACGTGTTTTACTACAGAAGACAATATGAATGTCCATTTCACGAAAGAGACTGCAAGATTATTAATCCTCTTGTACTCTGCGGTGTCGAGGTGAAGCTTAAACACCTCCAGAGTGCAACTTTCATATATCGAGATTCCCATGAACTCTGTTACTCCCTCTGTCAATCGTTTACATGATCGACACCTTCTTCTCAATCCATTTGGTCATTTGCTTGTTGTGGTATACTGTTATTTAGTAGCCTAGTTAAATGGCCAAACCATTATACTTGCTGTTTCCTAATGAAATCTAGCACTGCTATTACTCTCACTTTAGTCCTGATTTCTTAGTTTCTGATTTTCTCTTTCCTTGACACATTGAGTAGTCTTCTCCCGGTAGGTTATCGGGGTCAACAAATGTCCGCAGAAGTCGGATGTGTCGGCCGTAAGGCACAAGAATCGCAGCTCTACTATAGACAGGTACAACGCAATTACGTCTAAAAAGACACTCCGAATGAACGCAGAAGAAGAAAAAGAAGAAGAAGAAGAAGAAGAAGAAGAAGAAGAAGAAGAAGAAGAAGAAGAAGAAGAAGAAGAAGAAGAAGAAGAAGAAGAAGAAGAAGAAGAAGAAGGAAGAGAAGGATGAGGAGAAGAAGGAGGAGGAGGAGGAGGAGGAGGAAGAGGTTGTGGAGCAGCAGCAACAGAAGAAGAAGAAGAAGAAGAAGAAGAAGAAGAAGAAGAAGAAGAAGAAGAAGAAGAAGAAGAAGAAGAAGAAGAAGAAGAAGAAGAAGAAGAAGAAGAAGGAAGAAAAGGATGAGGAGAAGAAGGAGGAGGAGGAGGAGGAGGAGGAAGAGGTTGTGGAGCAGCAGCAACAGAAGAAGAATGAAGAATGAAGAAGAAGAAGAAGAAGAAGAAGAAGAAGAAAGAAGAAGAAGAAGAAGAAGAAGAAGAAGAAGAAGAAGAAGAAGAAGAAAGAAGAAGAAGAAGAAGAAGAAGAAGAGAAGACGAAGAAGAAGAAGAAGAAGAAGAAGAAGGAGAAGGAGAAGAAGAAGAAGAGTAGAATTCTCGGGAATCTCATTTCCATTGTCATAAGTTTTCTTTGTTTTTCCTTTTATTCTGTTTAACTTGTTACAGGAATATTTCCAACATGGAACGAATTTAGCCACAAGACCTCAATGTCCAACAGTTTTATGTAACCTAAGACAATGTTAAATAGGTTCTCTCTATTCTTTCTCCGTGTGTTCCCATTTTGCTGTATGCTAATCATACCCGTGCTGTATTTACGTGCGTTGATCTTTATTCGCTTAAAGATGATTCGCTTAAAGACTGATCATCGCAAGACAAGGACAGAGACATTAAAATTAGCAACATGGAACGTTAGGACGTTAAACGACGACGGAAAATTAGAGAACTTAAAACAAGAAATACAAAGAGAAAAAAAATAGTATTTTAGGGATATGCGAAACGAGATGGATAGGAGCGGGCATCAAGATATATGAAGATTTTAAGATTATTTATTCTGGAGGTGAAGATCGATACAGGGGAGTGGCAATAATTTTGGACCGGAAAACATCAAAATCTGTTCAAGGGTATTGGGCCGTGTCGGACAGAGTTCTACTAGTTAAATTGAGTGGCAGACCTTTTAGCATAAATGTTATTCAAGTATATGCCCCAACAGGAGAATCCAGTGAAGATAGTGTAGAGGAATTCTATAGTGACATAGAGTCTGCCTTAAAGAAATGTAAACATTCAGAAATAAACATCATAATAGGAGACTTCAATGCAAAAGTAGGAAATCAAGGTGATAGATACACAGTAGGAAACTATGGTTTAGGAGAGAGAAATGAAAGAGGATACAAACTCGTAGAGTGGGCAAAAGAACAGGAAATGATTGTAGGAAACACCTGGTTTAAGCAACACCCTAGAAGATTAAGGACATGGAGGAGTCCTGATAGCAGGATTAGAAACCAGATTGACTACATTCTCATTAGCAGAAGATTTAGAAACGCACTTACAGTAGCAAAACCAGTTCCCAGTGCTGATTGGTATAGTGACCACAGACTACTCACAGGAACATTGAGGATAAAGCTGAAGAAAATCAAGTGTATAACAGGAAACACTAAATATGATGTGTGTACATTGAGTAATGACAAGGAAATACAAAATAAATTTAACATAGAAGTACAGAACAGATTTGATATATTGTCTGATCTAGAGGTATTATTCCAGGATGTGAATGATCAATGGGAAATGTTAAAGAATTCACTCAGTTTGGCTGCAGAAACAACTATTCCAAAATTAAAGAAGGTGGGTCGTAAGAAATGGATGACTGAAGAAATTTTACACCTAATGGAAACAAGAAGACTCAACAAAAATAATCCTGCCAAATATGAAGAAATTCACAAACAGGTCAGAATATTATGTAGGAAAGCAAAAAAATCATGGCTTGAGGAAAAGTGCTTAGAAATTGAAAAACAACACAACAGTCAAAATACCAAATTAGTGCACAAAAGAATTCAGGAACTTACTAATAAAAGAACAAGCACATCAACAGGGTGTCTAAAAACTAAAGATGGCAAAATCATAATAGAAAAAGATCAGATTCTACATGTATGGACAGATTATGTGAAACACCTTTATGATGATAACAGAGAGGAACAGTATGCTATTAGATTTAATAATGAAGGACCACCAATTTTAAAGATGGAGGTTCAAAATGTTCTTAAGCATATGAAAGATGGCAAGGCCCCCGGTGCAGATAACATCACAACAGAAATGATTAAAGCTTTAGAAGAATTTGGACTAGAGCAAGTCACCAGACTGCTGAACACATTATATGATACTGGAGATATACCTTCTGAATTATGTAATTCTGTATTTATTGCAATCCCAAAGAAATCAGGAATCTTGGAATGTGATCAACATAGAACAATTAGTATCCCCTCTGCTGTGTGTCCACCGTGACGAGGTAGAGGGGCTTGTGCGTCCCAATGACCCCAAGAGCTATGCCGACGGTAGCACAGCTACTGGTAGGGCCACCCATGTCGGACAGGTCAAGGGAGAGGGACCAGACGAAGAGACACACAAACCTGCTGCCTTGTAGGTAGACTGGGGACAGTCAAAGGCTAGGGAAAGCACCCCAAATACATGCTTGTCGAAATCGGATGTACTGAGCCACAGGCTTGACAAAGCATGCAACGTGAAAACCCGCTGCCCTT
>JACEFZ010026029.1:37500-40645 GCA_014155875.1 Cepaea nemoralis | reverse complement strand
CTACTGTTTCTCCTACTACTCCTGCTGCTGCTACTACTACTACTACTACTCCTGCTGCTAACACTCCTCCTGCTGCTACTGCGCTGCTGCTAATACAGCTGCTGCTACTCCTGCTGCTACTACTACTACTACTACTACTCCTGCTGCTAACACTCCTCCTGCTGCTACTGCGCTGCTGCTAATACAGCTGCTGCTACTCCTGCTGCTACTACTACTACTACTACTACTCCTGCTGCTAACACTCCTCCTGCTGCTACCTGCGCTGCTGCTAATACAGCTGCTGCTACTCCTGCTGCTACTACTACTACTACTACTACTCCTGCTGCTAACACTCCTCCTGCTGCTACTAATACTCCTACTGCTACTGCGCTGCTGCTAATACAGCTGCTGCTACTCCTGCTGCTACTGATACCCCTACTGCTGCTGCTACTACTGCTAGGGAGTACACATTACTGACGTTTGCGTGTGGATCAGCTTTCCTTATTATCAGTGTCCCATGCTATCAGGCGAACGCTCTCCGACTTCTGAGGCACTTGCAATTTACGTCCCCAATTCAACATAGACCGGGCGAGTGGGATGAACTGTCTACCGTAGTCACCAGAGATTGTTCAATGTGAGTGCCGTAAACTCTTCGGCCACGTCGTGTTAGTTGTGATGGTGTTGTTGTTGTTGGTTTCGGTTGTTGTTTATTGGTTTGCTGTTGTTGTTGTTTGCTGTTATTGTTGTTGTTGCTTTGTTTTGTGTGTGTTTGTTTGTTCTTTATTGTGTTTTGTTGTTGTTGTGTGTTGTATGTTGTTGTTTGTTGTATTGATTGTTGTTGTTATATTTTGTTGTTGTGACTTTTTTTTATTCAGAATGATTTTATTTTCACTTTTCAGATATGCCAGAGCAAACAGAAGCTGACTAAAAGGACTTGAGACGGAAACCAAAAAAAAAAAGTGATTCAGTACAGGAAACACTATGTCACAACATAACATATAAACACACACATATACATCAACGCTGACTCAATTCTTGCACGAGCCTTGTTCACACACTGGGCCAGTTTGACGCTTACAACAGGCAACAGTTCCTTACCACAAACAATTATAATAGAAGTTAGCAGTCAGCACATCATGCGCTCAGTTATCAAATCTCTGTGCTCACGCTCTCCGCACATGCGTACAATCCGCGTCTTTCTGGTTGTCATTGTCCTTGGGGCAGTCGTGTATCAATTAGCCATGTTGCGGGTGCGCGGCTTCTGGGTCTCTCAGAATGAACCTAGATTCTTCGGCCTGGAGTTCCTACAGAAGCGTTTTATGAATGTCAGTTTCGGAAACCGCGTACGCTGAAAAACCTACAACGCAAGCTGCTTGTGTATTTCCCAAGCTGGAGTTGAACGACCCCGAAATCATGAAATTCTACCAGAAGTTTCCAAAGCTGGAGTGCTCTACAGATCCTGACTGGGTTGTTATCAAGCATGGGATGCTCGTTATACCCGAAGAGGCAGCGAAGAAACACCCAGATATACACTGTAGTGCATACCCTATAGTAAAAGTCACTGATTTTAAAACCAAGGAATTGGATCCAATCACAGATCTTAAGAACTTGACGAAAATCACCAGTGATTTCTATCGGGTCAGCTGCAAATCTTCTGATGGCTCCACCCACTCGTAAGTTACTGTTGAATTGATTTCATCATTGTGTTTAGTTTGGTTTTGTTTAGATTTGATGTCTAGAACAGCAACATTTACAGCAATCAGCTAAAAGTAAGTGGATACAGTAATTCTGTGTTTTAACGCAGTTTTATCTGTGATATATTTTTCTTTTTCTCTGTGGTTGTATTAGAGGGGAAGAGATGGTTTCTTCTCGGCGCAAACAGAAGTCCGGATCCTTATTATAAAAAGGGTAGAAGGAATATTTTATTAGAAATTCTCCAGACATGATGACAAGATGACTGCTGTAATACGCACGGTTTCTTATTATAAAAAGGGTAGACAGAATGATGAGATTCTACCAGAAGTTCTCCAAACATGGTGACAAGATGACTGCTGTAATACGCACGGTTTCTTATTATAAAAAGGGTAGACAGAATGATGAGATTCTACCAGAAGTTCTCCAGATATGGTGACAAGGTACCTGAGTTACAGTAGTAGTAGTAGTATAGTAGTAGTAGTAGTAGTAGTAGTAGTAGTAGTAGTAGTAGTAGTAGTAGTAGTAGTAGTAGTAGTAGTAGTAGTTGCAGCAGCAGACAGCAGTAGTAGTAGTAGCAGTGGTAGTAGTAGTAGCAGCGCAGTAGTAGTAGTGGTAGCAGCAGAAATATTAGTAGCAGTAGTAGCTGCAGCAGCAGCAGGAGGCTGTAGTAGTAGTAGTAGTAGTAGTAGTAGTAGTAGTAGTAGTAGTAGTAGTAGTAGAAGAAGAAGAAGAAGAAGAAGAAGAGTGACACAGCTGGATTCCGCTCAACGCATGCAGGAGTTCGGTTCATCTATTTATGGAAGGTGTTTCGAGAAGATAGCAAGGCTGCTAGGGTGGTTGCGGTAGTATAGCGAGCCTTGGCTGCTGAGGCTACGACAGAGGCCAGACGGCCAAGGTAAAGAAGCTGGCTTTCTCCCGGCTAAGTCGAAAGGTACAGTACGATGGACAGAGATCACAGTATACAATGGTCATGGCGTGTGGTCATGTCGTGCGAGCTCTCGAAGATGTTTGGGACCGACACTTGGCCAACTCATACTGTGATGATAGTCTCTTCTTTCGTCTCTTATTTCCCATTGTTACGTAGCCCCCCAACCATGTCACCCCAGCCGTAATATCTCTAGTTACCCTAAGCAAGTCTATTCATGACGCCCCCCCCCCCCCCTTGATTAATTTGTCTCTAATTATTTTCTTCATGTGTTTTTGCGTCTTCCTCTCTTTGTTTTGCCGTGTGAATTCCAGCCATTGGGAGTAGTTTCATATTTTTAAGCGGTTTACAGACTACGAAACGACAGGAAAATGACATTTGGGAGTCATCGTCTATTTGGGCCTCCTATTTCCCTTTCTTCGAGAGTGTGAAAAAAGATAAGATGTTAAAACATGCGTAGAAGTGGAACCATTATGACGTCTAGACGTCTCCTGTTGTTTTTATTTCGGAGTAGAGTTTATGCTAATATTGAACTCGCTTTCCTGG
>JACEFZ010026029.1:0-35000 GCA_014155875.1 Cepaea nemoralis | reverse complement strand
TCTGTCAAGACTGCAAGGTGCCACTCACTCACCACTCACATACTTTGGTCTGTCAAGACTGCAAGGTGCCACTCACTCACCACTCACATACTTTGGTCTGTCAAGACTGCAAGGTGCCACTCACTCACCACTCACATACTTTGGTCTGTCAAGACTGCAAGGTGCCACTCACTCACCACTCACATACTTTGGTCTGACAAGACTGCAAGGTGCCACTCACTCACCACTCACATACTTTGGTCTGTCAAGACTGCAAGGTGCCACTCACTCAACCACTCACATACTTTGGTCTGACAAGACTGCAAGGTGCCACTCACTCACCACTCACATACTTTGGTCTGTACAAGACTGCAAGGTGCCACTCACTCACCACTCACATACTTTGGTCTGTACAAGACTGCAAGGTGCCACTCACTCACCACTCACATACTTTGGTCTGACAAGACTGCAAGGTGCCACTCACTCACCACTCACATACTTTGGTCTGTCAAGACTGCAAGGTGCCACTCACTCACCACTCACATAATTTGAGTCTGTCAGACTGTAAAGGTGCCAACTCACTCACCCACTCACATACTTTGGTTCTGTCAAGACTGCAAGGTGCCACTCACTACCACTCACATACTTTGGTCTGTCAAGAATGCAAGGTGCCACTCACTCACCACTCACATACTTTGGTCTGTCAAGACTGCAAGGTGCCACTCACTCACCACTCACATACTTTTGGTCTGTCAAGACTGCAAGGTGCCACTCACTCACCACTCACATACTTTGGTCTGACAAGACTGCAAGGTGCCACTCACTCACCACTCACATACTTTGGTCTGACACGACTGCAAGGTGCCACTCACTCACCACTCACATACTTTGGTCTGTACAAGACTGCAAGGTGCACTCACTCACCACTCACATACTTTGGTCTGTCCAAGACTGCAAGGTGCCACTCACTCACCAACTCACATACTTTGGTCTGTCAAGACTGCAAGGTGCCACTCACTCACCACTCACATACTTTGGTCTGACAAGACTGCAAGGTGCCACTCACTCACCACTCACATACTTTGGTCTGTCAAGACTGCAAGGTGCCACTCACTCACCACTCACATACTTTGGTCTGTCAAGACTGCAAGGTGCCACTCACTCACCACTCACATACTTTGGTCTGTCAAGACTGCAAGGTGCCACTCACTCACCACTGACATACTTTGGTCTGTCAAGACTGCAAGGTGCCACTCACTCACCACTCACATACTTTGGTCTGACAAGACTGCAAGGTGCCACTCACTCACCACTCACATACTTTGGTCTGTCAAGACTGCAAGGTGCCACTCACTCACCACTCACATACTTTGGTCTGACAAGACTGCAAGGTGCCACTCACTCACCACTCACATACTTTGGTCTGATCAAGACTGCAAGGTGCCACTCACTCACCACTCACATACTTTGGTCTGTCAAGACTGCAAGGTGCCACTCACTCACCACTCACATACTTTGGTCTGACAAGACTGCAAGGTGCCACTCACTCACCACTCACATACTTTGGTCTGTCAAGACTGCAAGGTGCCACTCACTCACCACTCACATACTTTGGTCTGACAAGACTGCAAGGTGCCACTCACTCACCACTCACATACTTTGGTCTGACAAGACTGCAAGTGCCACTCACTCACCACTCACATACTTTGGTCTGACAAGACTGCAAGGTGCCACTCACTCACCACTCACATACTTTGGTCTGACAAGACTGCAAGGTGCCACTCACTCACCACTCACATACTTTGGTCTGTCAAGACTGCAAGGTGCCACTCACTCACCACTCACATACTTTGGTCTGTACAAGACTGCAAGGTGCCACTCACTCACCACTCACATACTTTGGTCTGACAAGACTGCAAGGTGCCACTCACTCACCACTCACATACTTTGGTCTGACAAGACTGCAAGGTGCCACTCACTCACCACTCACATACGTTGGTCTGACAAGACTGCAAGGTGCCACTCACTCACCAACTCACATACTTGGTCTGACAAGACTGCAAAGGTGCCACTCACTCACCACTCACATACTTTGGTCTGTCAAGACTGCAAGGTGCCACTCACTCACCACTCACATACTTTGGTCTGACAAGACTGCAAGGTGCCACTCACTCACCACTCACATACTTTGGTCTGTCAAGACTGCAAGGTGCCACTCACTCACCACTCACATACTTTGGTCTGTCAAGACTGCAAGGTGCCACTCACTCACCACTCACATACTTTGGTCTGTCAAGACTGCAAGGTGCCACTCACTCCACCACTCACATACTTTGGTCTGTCAAGACTGCAAGGTGCCACTCACTCACCACTCACATACTTTGGTCTGACAAGACTGCAAGGTGCCACTCACTCACCACTCCACATACTTTTGGTCTGTCAAGACTGCAAGGTGCCACTCACGTCACCACTCACATACTTTGGTCTGTCAAGACTGCAAGGTGCCACTCACTCACCACTCACATACTTTGGTCTGTCAAGACTGCAAGGTGCCACTCACTCACCACTCACATACTTTGGTCTGTCAAGACTGCAAGGTGCCACTCACTCACCACTCACATACTTTGGTCTGTCAAGACTGCAAGGTGCCACTCACTCACCACTCACATACTTTGGTCTGTCAAGACTGCAAGGTGCCACTCACTCACCACTCACATACTTTGGTCTGTCAAGACTGCAAGGTGCCACTCACTCACCACTCACATACTTTGGTCTGTCAAGACTGCAAGGTGCCACTCACTATGGGCAAAGACAGTAGAGTATGGTATTTGTCTGTTAAATGCATATACAGCTGAATCTTAACGTTAGTTGTTTCTAAGAATTTTGTTTATATTTTTTCAAAACAATCATGGTCTAATAAAAATTAATTGCATGTCTTTAACTAAACGTCACTGTCAACCCCAGAATTTATTGGCCGTTTGTGTACGACACTAGAGATATACCTCCTGAATTATGTAATTCTATATTTATTGCAATCCCGAAGAAATCAGGAGCCATGGAATGTGATAAACATCGAACAGTTAGTAGAATGAGCCACATCACGAAGATTTTGCTGAGAATTATCAAGCAAAGAGTTAGGAAGAAAATACAACCCGAAATAGGAGAAGAACAATGTGGGTTTGTAGAAGGCAAGGATACAGTAAATGCTGTGTATATGCTGACAACAGCAATTGAACGTTCTATAGAAGTGAAAACAAATCTATATCTTCGCTTTATTGACTACACAAAGGCTTTCGATAAAGTGAGACATGCCGACATGATAAGGATGCTTGAAGATCTACAAATTGATGGAAAAGACCTTAGACTTGTAAAAAGAACTTATATTGGAAACAACAAGCTGCCATCAGAATTGATAATGATGTAGGTCAATATCGACCTATTAAAAGAGGTGTGAGACAGGGATGCGTAAATGTCTGCAGATCTTTTTTTCTTGTACAGTGAAAATATTTTCAGAAATATAGAAGATATGGAAGGAATCAACTTTGGGGGGCGATACATCAAATCAAATCAAATCAACTTTATTAGGGTCACAAATTGGGCGCGCAGGCCCGTCTTACATTCGGCCCTTCCAATCACTCGTCTTTCGTTCATCAAGAGCATTATACATTTGCATAGGAAGAAAAAACATTGTGAAATGAATGTTGTAAACATAAACAAGGCTAATTACCATGGTATGAAGCCCATCTCCCACCTATCCATACATCACCCCACCCACACAACACCCCCACCTACCCACACACATGCGCACCAAGGGACACATACACACCCCCACCTACCGACACACACACCAAGGGACACATACATACCCCACCAACCGACCCATCCCCCACCCACACACACTGCCCTCACCTGATCCCCCAACCAAAACACACTCGCCACCCATAAACATTCCCCCACCAACCCACACATCCCACGCCCATCCACATTCTACCCCACACATCCTCTCCCCACCCACACCTCAAACCACCCTTCCCCCAGCCATATCTCCATCGACAACATATTCCCCACCCACACACACAATCCCCCACCAACTCACACATCGCACATCCACTCACACATCCCCAAACCATACACACACATCCCCACCAACTGACATGTCCCTACACCCCCCCCCCCCCACACACACACATCTCCCTAACCACCCATACATCCCCAATCCACTCACACACACACACCACCACCCACACATACAACTTCCACCCACCCACACATGCCTTAACCTAATCCCCCACCACACAATCCCCCACCCGCACATCACATACACCCCCTACCACGCACTATTCCCAACCCACGCACCACACACACACATATCCCTCACCAACACATCCCCACTTACACACCACACACATATCCCCCACCCAGATACCACAAAATATCCCACCCACACCCACACAGATACCCTTACCCATCCACCCCACATACCCCCATTCACACACCACAAAAATCCCCCACCCACACACACATACCTCACCCACACAATATCACCAACCAACACACCACACACCTCTCCCCACCCACACACGCATTCCCTACCCGTCCACCAACACACACTCATTCACACATCCTCCACTACGCACCCACACACCCCCACCAACCCACTCCCAACCAAACATCTCTCGATCACAATACCCCTACCCCCACACACATCCTCCACCCACTCACACATCCCACCCCGACACATACAACTCCCTCACCCACCTACACATCCCTAAGCCACTCACACACCCCCACCCACACATTCCCCATCCACATACACACATCTCCCACCCACACTCCCCCACATACTTCCCCCAACCACCACAATCCCCTGCTCACCCACACATATACCCCACCCATACGCACATTCCCCACACCCATAACACACATCCCCCACACCACATACTATCCTCCACCCATACCATCACAAACATACCCTCCACCCACACATCATTCACACATCCCCCACCAACACACCGCACACATATCTCAAACCCACACACCATACACTTCTCCCCACCCACCCTTCCATCCCAAATCCACCCAACACAATCCCCTACCCACACAACCCCGCCTCCCATACATACTTCCTCAAAACATCCACACATCTCCACCCACATAAACACACATCCCCTGCATCCGTCCCATACACATATCCTCCACCCATACACACATCCCCCACACCCATTCCAACACCCGTACTTTCACCCCCACACATCCATCCACACATCCCGCCAACACCCACAAATACCACTACCCACCAAAACCCACACACCCCAACCCATCCAAATGCATACCCCCCACCCACACATATCCCCACACTCACACACATCCTCCACATACACTCACACTTCCTCACATCTAGACGCATACAAAATGTCTCACGTTAGTATTGAAACTAGTATGAACAAACTCCCACACTTTACTCACACACATACACTGACACTTGTCATGAGCAGTCTCATAAAAATGTTAAACATGGAGAAAAATGTGTACATAAAATGTATGTGACGTAAAAATAGTGATGCTCTCTCTCTCTCTCTCTCTCTCTCTCTCTCTCTCTCTCTCTCTCTCTCTCTCTCTCTCTCTCTCTCTCACACACACACACACACACACACACACACACACACACACACACACACACACACACACACATTCACTCTCACGCTCACACATTCACTCTTCTGCTCATTGATTCACTCTCACACATTCACTCTCCCGCTAATTCACTCTCACGCTCACTCATTCACTCTCCCGCTCACTCATTCACTTTCCCGTTCACTCATTCACTCTCCCGCTCACTCATTCACTCTCCCGCTCACTCATTCACTCTCACTCGTTCTGTCTCTCATTCACACTCACTGACTCACTCACTCAAACTACAGTAATGAACATGAGTTTATATTATGCATGATAAAATCAAATGGTATTTAACTGATAATATGACAGATGAGAATACACAAACAAATGGATTCGCGTGTTACATAACATGCTTGTTGCATGATATGCATCTGCTCAGCTCTCTCTCTCTCTCTCTCTCTCTCTCTCTCTCTCTCTCTCTCTCTCTCTCTCTCTCTCTCTCTCTCTCTCTCTCTCTCTGTATTCTTTCATATACACACACTCACACGCATGCGCGCGCTCACACACACACACACACACTAACACATCAACGCTCCCACTGTCTCACTCTCTAACACACAATCCTTCACACACACACTCACTCTCTCAATCACACTCTCTCACACATACACATACACATGAACGCATGCACGCACGCATACACTCCCTCACTCACTCTCACACATACACGTACGAATGCATGCACTGACACATTCCCCCACCATTTCTCGCTCAATCACTCTCTCCACACACACGCATGCACGTGCGCACACACGCATTCACTCTCTCCCTCTCACTGACACCCACTTTCTCTCTCTCATCTCTCTCTCTCTCCTCTCTCTCTCTCTCTCTCTCTCTCTCTCTCGCTCCCACACGCACACACATATATAGTGAACAATTATAGTTAAACAATTATAATGAACAATTATACTGAACAATTATACCAGTAAATGAATTATGGTGGCATATAGTCGGTATGGATTAAGTATTGAAAGAGTTTTCGGTTAAATGTGTAGGGACTCATTGGAGTTTTCAGATCTGGAGGCAGATCATTCCATAAGTGAGCACCAGAATAGGCGAAACTGGTTTTGTATAGGTCCAATCTAGGCTTTGAGACATGTAACAAATTTAGGCGCTTGCTGTTCATTGCATTAGATTGAATCAGCGGCAGAAGATACTCTGGGGTATTTTGAGATATAATTTTATTCACTAATTTGGCTTTGTTGAAAAGGAAGCGCTTTTGTAGTGGTAGAAGTCTTAGATGACTGTACAAATTATTACTTTCAACGTGCTTTATGTCAGAAACCAGACGAATAGCGCGGTTTTGTAGAGAACATAGTCGTTTTAAATTAGATTTAGGGCAACCATCCCAAACTGTGGAACAGTAATCGAGATGTGATTGGATATAGCATGTATAGAATATTTTTCGTGTGCTTTCGTCCAGGAAGTGCTGAATTTTAGCAAGTTGGTAAACTTTTTGTGCTATTTTCTTGGTAAGAGCGTGAACATGAGAGCTCCAGTTCAAATGGCTGTCTATTAAAAGCCCTAGTGTTTTATGTTCAGTCACATTAACTATAGGTAACGTGCCCATGCGGAGTTCGAGCGGTGATCCAGTTATGGCTAGTGTCTGTAGTTTTTGTCTGGTCGTTATTAGCATGGATTTGGTTTTGTCGATGTTAATTTGCATGCGGTTTTCATTGCTCCATCTAGTAAGATTATCAAGTTCCTTTTGTAAAGAATTCTCTAATTCACTACGGTTTTCTTGACTAGTATATATAGTACAGTCGTCTGCGAATAGATCACAAGTTGTATTGATATATAAAGGAAGATCATTAATATAAACTGCAAAAAGCAGCGGGCAACATTTAGTAGATGCGGTTGTTGCACATAGTGAACAATTAGGGTTAGAATTGAAAGACACATATTATGGTCTTGACTTGGGAAAAGGAAATACCACAATGTGATATAAGAATAAATGGAAATATTCTTAAGCAAGTGAATCGGTACAGTTATCTGGTGTCAGAGTCCAGAAAGGGTACAGTGATGCAGTGACATCGTTACGCCGCCAGGCGACTTAGCTCCCAGCAGGGAGGCAGCAACTTCGTTACGCCGCCAGGCGAGTGGTAGTTACCGGCCTGCAAGATTGCTGGCTGACGAACGACCAGCGGTCAGGCCAGGACGACGCTAAACGCACGCATGCCTCGTGAAGCCACCTGAGGTGGGAGGCAAGTGGCGAACTAGCGGCAGACAGCTCTGGGACACGGACGTGGACGGACGCAAGATAGAGAGAAAGGCGTTGTGTGGTTTCTGTGCTGAAAGTCGAGTGTCTGGACATCTTGAGAGTCAGACTTGTGAGCTGTATTGTGGATGTAAGTGTATTGAAGTATCCAGTATATATTGTTGTGATCATCGTTCTGTATTTAATGTGTGAATAAATCCATTGAACGGTGTGTCGTTGAGTCTTACGTCAAATCACGTTGTACTTGTACTGTCTCACATGTGTTAGGTTAGCGAGCCAAAGTTAAGACCCTGACATGTGTGAACGTGGTGGCATTCGTCCGGCTTTGAAATGAACGTGTTTATGTGATTAACGATTTAAAACTAGAGTTTGTGAACTTAGAATTTTTGTCAAACTTTATAGTACATGTAAATGTGATCGTGGAAGGCTCATTTTGATTTATTACTACATTATTTAAACATGTGTAAGACTATTTGTAAACGTACAGTGCATACATATTGTTTGATCTTGTAATCGTGTAAAACATTTGTGATTTGTGAAACTTGTCACCGTTTTGACCTTGTCGACATTGTGATCTTGTCGCCATTTTGACCTTGTCGCCATCTTGTAAACTTGATGTCTATGTCCTTACTGAATGTCATCTTGATGTAAGTGATGTGTCATCAATGTTGTAGAGTGTTGAGATACATGTAGATTGTCTTTGTGCATTGAGTTTGTGGAACGCAGAAAGTTTTGGAAAGAAAGTAACTTGTTTTGAAAAAAAAAAATTGTTGACGGACAAACTTACGACCTACAACTACACTCAACGCCATACAAACCTAATCAACACTTAGTGACAAGCAGGCACACACCAACAAATAGACGCTAATTTATTTTCCTCCAAAAACAAAGCAGGTTTTCCGTACCATCCGAAACCTTGCCGTAGAGGTCATTTGTGTTTCGAAGTAGCGACCCTACAGTTCCTAGCCCGATTTCCAACCATTCTTCACCGCATCCAGGGCACTTGAGTATATTTTTCTTTTCATTTACTTTAAGGATGCAATTTTAGGCACGTATTGTCAATAGAAGTCAATTGTAAATTGTTCATTACTAACCACTTATAACATATTTTGTGTGGCTGGTATTTCATTGACATTTTTCCATCATGTCTTCATTATTTGATTTCATCGATATGGGGATAAAATTACAGTTGACAGGTGATGAATTAACAAAATGGAGTGAGAATAAATACTCTGAATACCTACTAGTACAGGAGAAAGCTAATGAACGCGATGAAAGAGCAGCAGAACGGGCTGCCAAGCAAGCAGAAGCAGAACTGGCTGCAAAGACAAAGCAAGCCGAATTAGACTGGCTGCAAAGCAAGCTGAGATAGATAGTGCACTAAGAAAAGCCTAAGCAAGCTGAGATAGATAGTGAGCTGAAGAAGGCAGAAATAAGCAGCTCAGAGTAAGAGAGAAGAACTGGAGTTACAGTTGAAAGATGAAACAACTTGACACTGAGACTGCGATTAACAAAGAGTCTAAGAAATCTGAGAGACTGGAGAAAGAAAACCAGTACAAGAAATATCAAGGTATTGTACGTAATTATACCTCGGGTGACTGCATCGCAGCCTTTACCCAAAATTTTGAAACTTTAATGGAACATTACCAAGTTCCACTGTCTGAATGGAATATTGTTTATATGAGGAGTTTATCAGGGGAACCTCTTAAAGTCATTGAAACCATCCCCAAAGACCTCAGAAAAGATTACCATTATCTGAAATCTAAGATTATGGCACATTTTATGTTAGATGAGGCAGGTTACAGAGAACAATTCAGTAAGTTGAGCCCAAAACCGACTCAAACGTTCTCTGATTACCTCTGCTTAGTCCGAGATATATTTACCAAATGGACTTCAGCAGCTAAAATTGACAAAAATTATCAGAGACTAGAAGATCTGATCATTAGAGATAAAATCATTTCATCCATTCCATCAGCATTTTCAAAATTTTTGCAAGAGAATGAATGCACTAGTGTAGATGAGATTGAGAGACGTGGTTCGGCGTATTACACAGCCAACAAACATTGTTTTGCCACTGAAGCTACTGACATTAATTTTGTAGCAGCGGCTAACTATGACAAACCCTACAGTAGGCAGAAACCTCATAGGCCTACCTCTGAGAAGTTTAATCACTGTACTTATTGTAAATTTTCACATCATCAGAATGAAATGTGCGATAAGCACCCAGGATACCATACTTACCTATTAAACATGGTAAACAGACAAGATAAGGAGCGTAAATCCTTCAGAAGTTTGCGTAAATGTTTCCTCTGTAAGGCGTACGGACACCATCGGAAAGATTGTAAAGGCAGGCAAATGACCAACAAAGCAAATGCCGCCTTGTTTGATAGTTCGTCGTCAGATGAAGAACAGCCAGAGAAACATCCTGTGAACTCAGCACAGGCTTTTGACATGTTTAGCGCAAATAAATGTTCTGTTTGTAACACCTTTTATGAAGATGGTATTTTAACATGCGGTCACGCCATCCCTATTGCCAATGAAGAAGCTAATTTGGTAGTAGATTCAAAAGGCAAGATAATCGTCCATCACGGATATGTGAATGGCAAGTCAGCTACAGTCCTTCGTGATACGGGCAGTTCACTTATTGGTCTGAAGAGAACGTTCATAATGCCTACAGACTATACAGGCAGGCACGTAACATGCAGAACATTCTCAGGCAATATTGAGAAATACCCACTAGCATGGGCATATATTGAAACACCTTTCCTCACTGGGAAAGTAAAGTGCGCTGCATTAACAAACCCAGTGTGTGATGTAATTATTGGAAATTTACCAGAGGTGAATGATAAACCTCATGACATAACATCTATGTGTATTGATGATAACATAACATCACCATCCAATGTCATCATTGAAAATGTCACACCACCTATTGAATTGTATGGTAGCTAATGTAGCACTACAGTTCTCATGACATCATTGATAACATTGTTCCATCACCATCTGATATCATTGAATGTGTGAACGCAGTAACTAGATCTACTGCTAGAGTGCAAGATGAAATTAATCAAACTGAGGCTATACAAATGCTTAGCCCAGTATCACTACCTACTAACACTATGAAGGAAACGTTTGTAACAGCTCAAAAAGCTGATCCTTCATTGTCAAAATACTTTAACCTGATCGGCCAAAAGCCAAAGGTAACCAAGAATGCAAAATGGCATTTTGCTGTGAAAAATGATATACTCACCAGGTATTATACCAGAGGTGACAATACAACAGAGCAAACTGTTTTGCCAACTAATTATCGCAAGCAAGCCTTACATCTTGCCCACGATATACCTCTTGCAGGGCATATGGCATACGTTAAGACCAGATCAAGGTTACTGACACAGTTTCATTGGCCCAAATTTTGCAATGACATTAAAGAATATTGCAGAAGTTGTGACACCTGCCAGAAACTGGTAAAAAAAAGGTAAACACCCACAGGCAAAGTTGCAAGTTACTGACTTAGCCAGTCGACCTTTTGAAAAACTATCTGTCGACATAGTGGGCCCTCTTAATCATACAACAACTAGAGGGAATAAATATATTCTAACTGTCATTGATCAATGTAGTCGCTGGCCAGAAGCTATTCCGCTAAAGAACATTACTGCCAATGATATAATGGAAGTGTTCTTCCATATATTTTCTCTGATAGGTTTTCCAGATACTATCCAATCTGATAGGGGCACTCAGTTTATTGCCGCATCTACCCAAGCTTTCACCAAAATGTTGGGAGTGAAGCAATGTTTCAATTCCCCGTACCATCCGCACAGTAGTGGAGTAATAGAAAAATTTAACGGGGATCTAAAGCACATGCTTGCAAAAGTAACGCAAGAGCACCCCAATAACTGGGATGTATATCTACCAGCTATTCTTTTTGCTTATCGCGAGGTACCACATTCTAGTACCGGTTTCTCTCCTTTTGAACTTATCTATGGTGCCAAACCACGTGGCCCATTGACCATTTATCACCAAATGTTAACTGACTCTACTCCAGTACTTAAACCCATATCATCATACGTATATGTTACATCATTGCGTGAAAGAATCATCAAATCTTGTGTTATTGCAAAGAATGCACTAAAATTATCTGGTGCTACTTATAGACAGTATGCTGACAAAGGTAACAGGACAATAACGTTGACACCTGGACAGGACGTTCTTCTTCTACTACCTAGTGACAGACACTTATTGACTGATTCTTGGCAGGGACCTTTTAAAGTGACGAGACAGATTTCACCTGTAGACTACGAAATCCAAATAAAAGACAAACACAAAATATTTCACATAAATATGCTAAGACCTTACCACAACAGGGACAACGAACAAGACGATACGACAGCTTGTACAGTGATAATAGATCACGAAGACGACGATGCTAGTGACGAGATTCCAACACCTGCATTAGACACGACAAACTGCTTGAAGGAGATCAAAATCAACCCAAAGTTAACTCAAGCAGAGACAAACAGTTGCAAACAGCTTATACAACAGTACAACACCATCTTTTCCAACAACCCAGGACAAACAGAATTAGTACAGCATCATATCACACTCACATCAAACACACCCATAAGATGCAGACCATACACCATCCCATTACATTACAAAGAACATTTACATCAGGAGATCATCAACTTAGAGAAAAACAACATCATAAGACGATCCCAATCAGACTTCTCATCTCCAATGGTCATAATACGCAAAAAGGACAATACAATAAGACTGTGTATCGACTATCGAAAGCTAAATAAAATAACTGTTCTAGATTTGGAGCCAATGGCAAACGCTGACGATCTTCTGACAGAACTGACAGACGCTAGGTTCTTCACGAAGATAGATATGACTAAAGGATATTATCAGATAGAAGTAGACGAACAGAGCAGACATCTGACAGCATTTGCCACACCGTGGGGACTGTACGAATGGTGCAAACTTCCATTTGGGCTAGTCAATGCCCCAGCCACCTTCGTACGTATGACACGACTTCTTCTTGTAGACATTCCTAACATAATTTGCTATATCGACGACATCTGTGTTCACACAGAGACAATGACAGAGCACATTAAGACGTTAGAACAGACATTTGAACGTATTAGACAGCACGGACTGACAGTAAAGCCTGCGAAAGTAGACATAGCCTACCAGGAAATATCTTTCTTGGGGTACAAAATATCCAATGGCTTTGTCATGACAGACGATAACATTGTGTCCAAGATACTAAAACTCTCACTTCCGACTACAAAAAAACAAGTCAGAAGTTTGTTGGGACTGATAAACTATTACCGGCAGTTCATTCCTGATTTTTCCGAACTGACCGAAGTGTTTACTAATTTACTAACAAAAGATAAACCAGATAAAATTGTACACAATGAATGCCTAAAAATTGCATTCCATAAAGTAATAGCATGTTTTTCTGATAACAGTTCAAATAATCTCATCCTGAAATTGCCCAACCTCCATTTACCTTTCAGATTGCGTACAGATGCTAGCTCCGTGGCGATTGGAGCAGTCTTGTTACAAGAGTACAATAACATCCTCCATCCCGTGTACTTCGTATGCAGGAAACTAAAGCCCAGAGAACGGGCGTGGTCTATCCCTCAATTGGAAGCCCTAGCTTTAGTGGTGGGTATAACCAAATTGTCCAGATTTCTTCTAGGACGTCATTTCATCGTGGAATCTGACAGCAGCCCGTTACGATTTATAAATTCAGGTGTACCTTCAAATCATATGGTAGCGCGCTGGTCTCTTAAACTTCAAGATTACAGCTTTGAGGTTCGACATATCCCAGGCAGATCCAATTCAATTGCCGATCTTTTGTCCCGTTGTCCAACCGACCCAGTAAGCACCAATGTCTGAGTGCAGTGTGTACAAATACACTCAGACCGACACAGCCATTTATAAGTGAATAATTTTTTCCATTCACAAAAAGCTGTGTAATGTCTACAATAATGTGATAGGGGTACTCCCATTATATATAGTGTTCTTATTTTACTAATTCATGTAGTGATTGTCGTGTATAATTGTGTAGTGTGTGGTAGAAAGCGAACTTTATTAATTGTATATACCAAGAACAAGAACAGTGTCACATTCGCTCAAAAACTTACCGTAAGCGAACTATCCAATTTGACAGTGACATCTGCGTGTGGAACATTCCAGGGATATTTTAAAGACGTGTGTGAACGTGTAAACTGAACATTGACAGCTACACCACTGCAGTGAACCGAAATCCATAATTTTCGGTAGTGAAACATCCAACACATGAACAGTCAATCGTAATCCAGAAGGTTTTGTAGTGAAACATCCAACACATGAACTGTGAGAACATTGTACTTTCCGTAACTACATCAAACCGGAACAACTGTGTTCTGCAAGCTTAAACATCAGCTGATTTTAGTGTTCGTGTGTACTTCCGGATTAGTTAGAAATTTAGAGCAAAATTAGCAGACGACAAATAAAAGTTTAAAAATCTATGACGATTCTAAAATCTTTAGGAATCAACAAACTTAAATACACGAATTGTGTGTTTATATATTTATGTAGTGTAATCTTAGAATCATATCTTGATTAATGTATTCATATTACCGACTTTTTCTCGTTAATATGAAGAAACGTCAAGCGATGACGCTAAGAAATAGGATAATTATTGTAAATTATTGTATTTCATAATGTTGAAATTATTTCCCTTTCATTTATTTGTTATTACAGCATTACACAAAGGGCCATAATTTGAAATGTATTCAGTAATGTGTTGTGTATAAATAGCCATGCTGTTGCCAGATTGTTGACACAACAGGTAGCCATCTACTGGGCATGGCAGAGGGTTGCCGACATTGCAGACCAACACAAGAGCTACTGGCCAAATAAGGTCAGGGTTTGAGCGTTTTATGCGACTTATATAAAGTCGTATTTCGGTCTAGCTAGATGGTTTTTGTTTCAAGAACCATATTATTACGTTTTTTTTTTAATGCTGCGAGGTAGATGCGTGAAGCTGGTACTACCGATCTGACTGGGTCATTAATGCAATTGAGGTAATCAGCCATCGAGAGGATGAAACCTGACATGTGTTAAAGGTTGAACACCACATGTCGTTGAATGCAACTTCCATTTCTTATATATTTCTATGGCATATGTGTATTTATGTGTATTTTGATACTAATGTATATAACAACAGAAGGGTAGACTCTGACAAGGTTAGAATATTAACCCAGTATGTACATATATTATACATGAAAGATGACATCTTTCATGAATTTGCCGGGGGAGCGTGTCAGAGTCCAGAAAGGGTACAGTGATGCAGTGACATCGTTACGCCCGCCAGGCGACTTAGCTCCCAGCAGGGAGGCAGCAACTTCGTTACGCCGCCAGGCGAGTGGTAGTTACCGGCCTGCAAGATTGCTGGCTGACGAACGACCAGCGGTCAGGCCAGGACGACGCAAACGCACGCATGCCTCGTGAAGCCACCTAAGGTGGGAGGCAAGTGGCAAACTAGCGGCAGACAGCTCTGGGACACGGACGTGGACGGACGCAAGAAAGGCGTTGTGTGGTTTCTGTGCTGAAAGTCGAGTGTCTGGACATCTTGAGAGTCAGCCTTGTGAGCTGTATTGTGGATGTAAGTGTATTGAAGTATCCAGTATATATTGTTGTGATCATCGTTCTGTATTTCATGTGTGAATAAATCCATTGAACGGTGTGTCGTTGAGTCTTACGTCAAATCACGTTGTACTTGTACTGTCTCACATGTGTTAGGTTAGCGAGCCAAAGTTAAGACCCTGATATCTGGGAACAGTCATAACATTTGATGGAAGATGCCTTGAAGAGATTAGAACAAGAATTGCCATGGCAAAGGTAGCCTTTTGTAAGATGAAAAACATACTGACCAATAATAAGATATCAATTAAAACGAGAAAAAGAGTGTTGACGTGTTACATAGAACCTGTACTTTTGTATGGATGTGAAACGTGGACAATGAGCAGACAAGCTGAAAAACATCTGACGGCTGTGGAAATGTGGTTTCTGAGGAAAATGCAAAGAATACAATGGACAGACAGAAAAACCAATGAACAAGTCCTTCAAGAAACAAATGAAGATCGTAAACTGATTAGACTCATTAGACGTAGACAGTCAAAGTTTTTTGGGTATGTTATGAGAAGAAATGAATTGGAGAACTTGGTGACAACTGGCAAGATCGAGGGGAAAAGACCATGGGGAAGACCTAGAGGTAAATACCTGGATGGCTTGGCCATGTGACATTGGTCGAGGCTGGAACACGGAGCTGATCCACGACTCTGGTGGTCGAGTGAGGGCAGAATATGACCGCCCACGCTTATCGGCATGGCACATGATGGATGGATCGTTTTGCATATCCTTTACAGGACATCGCTGTCAACTCCAGCATCTTTCAGCTGTATGTTGATTTCTTGGCAAGATTACGCTCAGTAGTTTGCCATTGCTTTCTGAGCGGCCGGCTCACATACCCCGTAAGTTACCGATGCGATTCGAATCACTGCTGATTCTCACCGTCATCACGTTACCTACGAGAGTATACGAGATTACGGAGAGAAGTCGCTAACCTCTAAGCCACGAAGCCGGCTGATGGATGGATGGATGTGGTTTATAAGATAGTCGCATGTCTTTTAGCAGACGTGACAATAAAGTCTAGCATTTATTGACTGTGATTTTCTAGATGCATCTATAGTCAGTTGGTTACCATTGCTTTCTAAGTTGTTGATCCTCACACCATTGTGAAAATCAACGCAAAGCGCTCTGCTTCCAAATCGCCCGTGTCTAACTGTGTACCCGGTATGTCGGGATTGTGCAGCTAGGTGTACTACCCCCAAGTCACAGACGGCGGCTGCAGGTCTGGTACATTGTTATAACATGTTCAAGTTTGCAACATAGATAATACTGCCGTAGGGGTGTCAACTGTTAGACCTTCACATATTTTAGGTTGCGTTCTACGTGGTAAGGTGGCCAGTTTCTTTCCTCTCCGCCTGTCCTTGCCAGACAGTTCTCAGGGAAGTCTGGCGCTTATATTTATCTGGTTCGAAACACAGCTGCGGGCGATTTGGCGGCAGACCGCCTGGCGTCGGTTTTCTTAAAATGGTATGAATGTCGGTCGTTCAGAAAGCAATGGCAAACTACTGAACGTAAACTTGCCAAGAAATTACAATCAACTAAAAAATGCTGGGGTTGACTGCGACGTCCTGTAAAGGATATGCAACTAACGTACTGAAGTTCCTGGCCTGTCTTGTGGGGATCAGATTATTTCGCTGTTCAGAATAGATAGATCGGGTAATTGTATACCCTGTCTAATACCTAGTGTAATTGAAAAGTTTCTATTTGGTTGTAAATTACCCTTGTTGCCCCGAAACAGGGCTGACAGATCTTAAGAGATTACACAACGGGAAGTATTCAGTTAAGGAATAACTGGTAAACATTTATTGGCCTGGTACACAGCCCAGGTTATAAGGGCATCGTGACAACTGAAAAGATCGAGGGGAAGAGAGGCAGAGGCAGACCACGAGAAATGATGCTGGATGGATTGCGACTGTGGCATGGAGGAATATCAACGACAGAGTTGATCCAGAAAACCAAGGACAGAGATCTGTGGAGAGTCATGAACGCCTACGCCAGTCGGCACGGCACTTGATGATGATGATGATCTCTCGGTACATTGTGTGACGTGCTCAGTGTCTCTTATCCACATACCAGCATTTGTTGATTGACTGGTTCGGTCATTGGTAGATTGACGTTTTGGGTGGTTGGTTAATTGGTTGGTTGTCTGGTTGGTTGGTTGATTGTTAGGTTGATTGCCTGTTTTTCGAGTGGTTGGTTAATCATTTGGTTGGTTGGCTGGTTGGTTGGTTGATTGGTCGAGTTATTGACTTGTTCGGGTGGTTAGTTATTTGGTTCGTTGGTTGGTAATTTGGTTGATTGGTTATTTGCTTGTTTGGCTGTCTGGTGTGTAGGTGTTTTGGTTTGTTGATTGACTTTTTTTTGGGTGGTGGCTGATTTGGTTGGTTGGCTAACTGGTATGTTGTTGGCGAATCCTTTGAAAGACCGAGTTTTAACTCTTAAGTTCAATGAATTGGCGTTTAAGCTCCGTAAAAAAGACTCACGTGTATCGGAGTAAGATTGATGGAGAGACTTTCCTGACGACTCCATACCGAAGTAGCGTACCTATGAGGACCTCTGACAGAGCTCTCCTTCCCCTACCCAAGTTCAGAAACCAGTAGGGTATGCACAACCGCCAGCCTAAGTTCATATATGACTGACTGGCACCTGGCCGTCTTGACAGACGATAGTTTGTAAAATGGAGCTATACCTCTCCATAACACAAAGCCTGGGCTGAATTTAGAGACCATGTGTTGCCCATGCAGCATGATCTCCGTATCGGCCTGTCTAGTTTACTCCAGAGGAAAGGTAATACCAATATGTCTGGAACAAAACAAGCTGCAGAAGCTGTCGGATCAGTAAAGCAATGCTCTAACTGTCCGAATGTCAGAGCTTACATCCTAGACCAGTTGCCGACCAAGGCTTAGGTTTGCCCTGCCATGACATTTAGTCTTAGGTTGCATTTTCTCGCACAAGAGTAAGGCTTGCACCGTCCCAATTAGGTCCCCCCCCCCCCTCTCCCCGCATCCGAAGCTGTTGGCACGATGTGGGGTGTCGGGTTTGGTGAGCGCCGCCTAACATTCGGCGCTAACAGAAAGCAGATATGACCATCTACTGTCATGTCTACACAGCGACATATTCGAGTGTGGCTGTGTGATGATGATGATGATTCAGCGCGGCCCATGTGAACTAGCTGGGATCAGGCCCAGGGTGGTCTTAGACGGCACTGTCAACAGACTCCGAAGCGTTGAGTTCAGCTGAGCTGAGTTCAGTTAATTTGAGTTAAGGTGAGTTAAGATAAGAACTGACATCACTCCGGAAATTCCTACACGCGCCCCGTCCCCTCGTTCAACAGCTAGCGAAGAGCCAGACTTCTAATCGTTCCAACTGCCATCTGATTGAAAGTTCTCCTGGACTTCTCTCTTAATTTTAAGGTTCGCCCAGCTCCGCTACCGGTCCCCGGCAAAATTATTCTGTCCACATACGGGTTCTCAGTCTGTTTCCCAGTCTTCTCCACCTGGTCCTACAGGCGTCCGACCACCTCTCCCTTGTCCACAGGTAAACCGCGATGGGTAGTCAATAAGTAAGTCACAAATGTCTGTAGAAAAATAACCAAATATGATAACTTGAAACCAGTTTATTTGTATACATACATTGTCCCTTTATTTCTCAACATAATTTCCACCAACATTGATGCATTTATCGCATCGTTTTATCAGCCACCCCCACCCCACCCCCCAAACCGGTTGCCTAGAACTGCGTGCTCTGTTTTTTAACCACGTTTTCACTTCACATTCAAATTCGGCGTCATTCGCGAAATGTCTCCCACCATGGTGGGTTTTCAGTGGACCAAAAAGTTGGTAATCGCTAGGGGCAAAGCCGGGGCTGTAAGGTAGATGTTCCAGAACTTCCCATCTTAGTTGGTTAATCGAGCCGTATGTGGTCTGGCATTGTCATGAAGAAGCAACACTTGTCTGAGTACTCACCTTGAGTACACTTTCTTAAATTTCAATGGATCATGCATGATTGTGTATGCTGAACCATGTGAGCATCATACCGCAGATGCTACAGTCTGTCGTTACTCTCCTCCACCCGCTGCACGGAAGCTTCTGTTGCAATCTCAACAGGACGATCAGCAATTTTAGAGCGTCTGTGAAAAAATGTTTCTTCCCAGCTATAGCACCGCTTTACGGGACAAACATTTGTCAGCATAAACAGGAAGCATTTCCTTATGATTGTCCTTTGCAGGCAGTCCTCCCCCCCCCCCAAAAAAAAAACACACACGCACAACAGCACGTTGCTCTTTGGTTGTACACTCCGTAAGTACAGTCACCATTTTATTTATGCGCCGCGCATGCGCATGAAATATCTAGTCCCTGGAAGGTTAACCCGGTCAACAAATGCCCACAGAAGTCGGATGTGTCGGCCTAACGGTGCAAGAAAGCAGCTCTGCTGTAGACAGGCACAACGCAATCACGTCCGAAAAAAAGAAAAAAAAAAACTCCGGATGAACGAAGAAGAAGAAAAAACACCTAGTGCCACCTGACGAACGGGGATATAAAGTTCAATGTTGCTGTCACCTAATGACACCTGTAGAAAACACCAACTACATTTACCTGCCATCCCACAGAACTGTGTGACTTTTGTATTGACTCGCCCTCGTACCACCGAGAGGTGCATTCCCTGCCAGTCTATCAGTCTGTCATTTCCCAACACTATAAAGCAAAATTCATAGGGAAGCAATACTGGTTAATGGTAGAGCGGAATACTCTGTTTCTCTGTTGATGATGAATGTAAGAATTGACGTCACTGCACACAGACCATTCCCACAGTTGCCGCGTCCTCTTCTTCACAACCCACCTCAGAATTACTTCCTATACATGCTGATAGTCCAGCAGTGAATTGATTACAAATCCGCCTGGCTTTTCCGCGACCTTTTGAGCATCGTGCAGATCGTCTGCTCGCTGCCACCTGAGCCAGCCTTCCCGACTATGGACACTCCGTCTATTCGGCGGCATTCTCCACCGGAGGCCAGTCTTCGTCACGCCACCTTTATTATAAAGTAGCTCTCCACTCATAGAGGCAGGTGCTGCCCATCTATCAGCCTGTTCATTGCTCCACACACCTACAATCCATTGGCAAAATATTCATGTTGCTTTTTTCCCGCTCGCTTCGAACTCAAGCGTTGTTCATACAAATGCTACTACTTCTAGTTCACTGGACTTATTTTTGCATGTGGAATATCTTTCCCTATTACTAGTGTCCCTCGCCATCAGGCCAACCCACTCTGACTTCAGAGGTACTTGTGGTATACATCCCCAAGTCAAGAACAAGAAAACATGTTACTCCAACTGACCGGTGTAGGGGTTAAACTCGATACCTCAGCATCAGTACACCGGAAGTTTTAAGAACGTGCGCTCTTATCCTTTCTGCCATGCTGATATCCAAATCTATGATATGACTTCCACAAATAGCCCCTGTCTGATAGAAGCCATAAACTACACAGGAAAACCTAATGGTGGAATTCCAATAGCAATACCACTAGGAACAGTCGCTACCGAATGCGATTGTTAAATAATTAAAAAAAAAAAAAAGCACCAACATTTTCTGCATAGAAAGAGAGAAAAAATAAAAGAGTAATTCAAGCAATCCAATTTTATACATATAAGGAGAGAGAAAAAGTAATTTAATCAATATAATTTTCTAGAGAGAGAGAGAGAGAGATAGAGAGAGAGAGAGAGAGAGAGAGAGAGAGAGAGAGAGAGAGAGAGAGAGAGAGAGAGAGAGAGAGAGAGAGAGAGAGAGAGAAGAACAAAGCTTTAATGACAGAAAACGCTTTTGAGCAAAATAGCAGAAAGGAAATGAATAAAAAATACTTATACATACGAGCATATGTTATTCGGTAACGAACTACAAGCTATATGCAAACAAGAAAAAAAGGTAGTCTATTTAAAACAGATGTAATGTCTTAGAAGGCAAAGAAAAGAATAACAATACAAGACACACGTTTCACAGGACAAACAAGGTCTATTCACGTGAACGTATGAGAGATCAGGAAGGAGACATCCTATCTGATCAGAATTATATATAAATAAGTGTGACAAAAAGGCAAGATAATTGTTTGAGAATAAAAGATTGCGTAAACTAGCATTTACTAACATTGAAGGCCTTAATATTTTCAAGTAGAAAGCACAGAAGAAAGCAATGCACACAATGGAGAGACAACCCCCTTTTGATGATCAAAAATCAACAGAAACAATACAAGCTTTAGTGGGGTTTGGAGTAGATAAGATTCCGGAAAAAGAACATTCAGAATGAATTAGAAAGAACAACAATAAATTACATAGAAGAAGAATACACAAGCAGCTCCTGGGGTCATGCAAATAGAAATATCAGTTGGGGAACCCTGTGAGGCCACTAGAACAGTTCATAAATAAAAACACATGTATTGCTTGGTGATCATAGAAGTAGAAGTAGGAAGTAGAGACTAAAGGACGTAAGAAAAAACATAAAAATGGAACACAATAGTTACCGATCGGGATTTGAACCTGATACCCCTAAGCGACGGCGGCGCCTCGTTTTATGTTGTCTAGTGCGTCTACAAGTGTGTACTTCATTCTTCCACTCCTGTGAGCATCAAACAATACATATGTGTTCAAGCATACACATACTGATCAGCAAAAAGCGCAGCAGAAAATGGAGGTGAGGGGATTCTCATTATTCTAAAATAAATGAGCAAAGAAGACACAATCATGGCTACTGGAATGTTCTCAAGTAACTTCATAGCAGAGACGGAGGCCTTAAAAGCGGCAGAAATCTTGCTGACAGAGAAGAATACAGAGAAACAAATAGCTATCTTTACAGATGCGATGTCAGATGTTTCAACACTGAAGAACAGAAACAGTACAGAACTAGCAGACCGAAGGACAGCGCTATATGAAGTATGCCAGAAATCTAAAAGGGTTGTAATACAAAGGATTATTTCTTATGGCATTATTTATAACTGGACACGAAGAAGCCACCGATGAGCAAAGGAAGGCGGAAGACTACCCCAGCTTGAAATAACATAACCAATTATGAGGCCAAGATATTTATTAGAAGCAATTATAGAATCAAGTGGAAGTCAGAGACACCAGGCCACCAGAAAGATGATGCATATTACAAACTCAACTGAAAATAACAGTCACAATCTGCAGACTACGGACAGATCATAACTGGCTGACATACCACATATTTAACCAACTAAAGATAGGATATACTGAAATGTGATTGTGGAACTGGTTAAATGAAAGTTCAACCTTTGTTGCAGGAGTGCCTACATATGCAGAAATGAGGAAAGTATTTTGGCCTTCACCAACTTCAATTGAGGAGAAGCTCTGTGGGGAAATGAACAACAACAACAACAACAACAACAACAACAACAACAACAACAACAACAATAAAACTTTATTTTGAAAGGGTTAAGAATTGGGCACGCAGGCCCGTCCAACAAGCTTTAGTTGACTGCTACTTTCTTTGCATTTATTCATATTGACGTCTTAATGTAAACAAAGAAGAAGATGATGAAGAAGAAATCAGGAAGTTCTGTAGTGATATATACGATACAGGTTTTCTACCATAAGTCACCAGAACAAAATCTTTCACAACAATGGACAGAACATTATCGGCTACCGATAGCTCAGAATTAGAATGATTTGTCTTCAGTTAGTATTAAATAATACTGAAAACTAACCTGACAACTGGCAAACTTGATTGAGAAAGAGTAAAGGAAGGCAAAGAAGTAAATACCTGGATGGCGTGGTCACATGGCGTTATCGGTACAAGAATACAGATCCGATCCATGATTGTGGTGATCGTATGAGATCCATGACTGCCCGCATTTATCAGCATGGCACATGGTGACAATGATGACTTAAGATAATTCATATAAGAAAATCATCATCATCATCATCATTTTGTGCCCTGCCAGCTGGCGTAGGCGTTTATGGCTCTCCACAGATCTCGGTCTTTGGTGTTCTGGATCAACTCTGCTGATAATATTCCTCCATGTCACCTTCTCAATCCATCCAGAATCATTTCTCTTGGTCTGCCTCTGTCTCTCTTCCCCTCGATCTTTCGACAAAAAAACAATAGCATTAAAACGCATGAAAAATAATCAATAACAAATGACTCACTGAGGCAGTGTTTAACATGGGCTTTTTTGGAGATTTTTTCACGTGGACTTCTAGTAACAAAATGTCCCATGGTCTCTGGGTAGTGAGATCGGATGCCCGTGTGTATTGTTGCGCACGTACAAAAATCCCTCGGCAGTTGGAAATCGAAAAAGAGTAGCCTAACGGCGCTTCCCGGGCAAAATTTCGAGATTTTTTCACGTGGACTTCTAGTAACAAAATGTCCCATGGTCTCTGGGTAGTGAGATCGGATGCCCGTGTGTATTGTTGCGCACGTACAAAAATCCCTCGGCAGTTGGAAATCGAAAAAGAGTAGCCTAACGGCGCTTCCCGGGCAAAATTTCGAGTTAAGAATCTACCCAAAGTATTTCAGAATCCTCGCCGGTGCTACGGAGTTCGTGCACTGAGCTGAGATTCTCCGGACTCAGGCTTGAGTTAGGAGTAGAACGGAGCACTTATGGGTTACACCCGTGTGCAGTGATGTTGATTCGTCGACTAAACTAAACTAAACTAAACTTGGTCTGTATACCATTGCTTGTTGTGGTAACTGTTAGTTGCTAGCCTAGTTATATGGCCAAACCATTTCACTTGCTGTTTTATAATGAAATCTAGCGATGCTATAACCACCGCTCTAGTCATGATTTATTCATTCCCCATTTTCTCTTTTCTCGATATATTGAGTATTCTTCTCAGGAATCTTATTTCTATTGTTGTAATTTGTCTTTACTCTTTTTTCTGTCTGTGTCAAGATTTGGCGTTGGTAGCATATAGTTGGTAAGAGGATTGTGTTGCAAATTGCTTTTGTAGTATCTGCTGATACGCGTTTTTTTAAAAAAGTTTTTGTGCCATTTGTCCAATGAGTTGGTTTGCCTTATTGCATCTATTTTCGATCTCGCCGTTTGATTTTCCATTTGATGATATTATACTTCCTAAATACTTGAAGCTCTTTACTTGTTTCAGGGGGTGTTTTCTTTTTTAATGAATCTTTGTTGTTTTTTCTTCTTCTTTGGTTATAGTCATTACCTCTGTTTTACTAATGCTAATTTTCATGTTATGTTCCTTACACAATTAAGTATTAATGTGGCAAATATATTTGACATTTTCTCTTTGTCCATCGGATTTACGTTCACACACACACAAAGACTCACTCACCCACCCACAAACAACCCGACAGAACCAACACACAATAAAACAGCATTAGTGATATTTACCCCCACAAGCCAGTTCTATTATTGATGCACTCGAGTTCTGGCAAATTGTTTCACTGCCTCGCAGTCTAGCTCAACATGCTTTTATCTCTCCAGCATGACAGCTTGTTTATTCGGTATCTGTATTGTTTACTATCATTGTTAGCATCTATTTGTCTGTCTGTGGGCGCGTGCGTGTTTCAAGCTCTCTACATCTCTGCCTATGTATCTGTCTGCACTTAGCTGTATAGCTTTTATAATAACTCTAATTGTGTTTTCACGGTGAGTGAGGGGGTCTTCACTGCTCTTCCTTACGGATCTGTGTACGTATTTTTATATATTTACAGAGATATTACTGTTTCTCTGTACTTTAGAGTGTGTTTTGTAATAAGGGACGTAAGTTGTATTCACTTTGTGTGTGTGTGTTTTGCTTTTAAACTTGTGATTACGCATTGTTGAAATGTCTAATAAGTACGAACACTGGCTCAGGAATAATGGGCTCAGAATCGGGCATGTAAACATATGCCATCTATTAGGGAAGCTGCCCGAACTATCACTTATACTTAATCAAAATTTTCTCAAGTTCGGCGTTAGCGAAAGTCGATTAAATGGCAACATCTCAGATGATGACATCGCTATCAGAGGTTTTAAAACCATTAGAAGAGATCCCTATCAGAAACAAGAGACGGGTATTGCAGTTTATATTTCCAACTCGCTTAACGCCCACCGCAGGCTAGACTTTGAAACCTGTGAGATTGAGTGTGTATGGATAGAGGTTAAACTTCAAAATTGCATACCGCTAGTAGTTGGCTATCTTTTTATCGAAACCCCAGTGCAGGAAATATCTGGTATGAAAAATTCACCACTATGATGGATGTAGTCTTTAGTAATGCTAGGGAAATAATATTGCTAGGTGACTTCAACATAGACGCTAACAAATCAAACAAAACATGGGAAAACATAATAGAGTCATATAATTTCCAACAGTTAGTCAAACAAGCCACTAGAATCACTAAATCATCTGCAACACTTATAGATCATATTTATATTACGTGTGCTGATAACATCACAGAATGTAGTGTACCTATCAATGCAATGAGCGATCACTATCCAGTATGTTGCACGTGGTCGAGAAGGGGCACCAAAACTCCCAAACACAAACATATAAGCATAAAATATCAATCAATCAATCAATCATGTGCCATGCCGGAAAGCGTGGGCGGTCATGATTCGCCATTTCACTCGATCACCAGAGTGATGGCATAAAATATAGAAATTACAAAAATTTCAACCGAGACGTCTTCTTACAAGATTTGGTCAACTCATCTCTAGATTATGTTTACCAGCTTCCTGACCCAGACGATGCTCTGGACCACTGGCTAAAGACCTTTCTAAGTATATTTGATAAACATGTTCCATTTAAGGAAGTTCGTGTTAAACATCACACAAAGCCCCCGTGGATCACACAGGAGGTAGTTGAACTTATGAGAGATCGCGACAGGGCTCACAAAAATAGAGATCTAACTATGTACCGTAGTCTGAGAAACAAAGTTCAATATGTTATTCGGAAGGAAAAGAAAAACTATTTTAAGAACATAGTAATAGATAAAACTAACACTAAAGATATATGGAAAGCAATTAATACCTTGACAAACAAACACAAATCATCACAATCATTACCATCAAATCAGGTTATATGTGATCAATTCAGTAGATACTTTCAGTCCGACATAAACCAACTGAAGGCTGCAATACCAGATGCGCCTCATGACATATCTTTATTATCATCATTCTGTGAGAACAAATGCTATGGACACATTTCCTCCAACATACCGCTAATGACGACAACTGAAGTATTTACTCATCTCCGTAATCTAAAAAACAATAACTCATCAGGACTAGATGGAATTAGTAGTCGGATCCTTCGCCATGCTGCACCGGCGATCTGCGAGTCACTAACTTTTATATATAATCAATGTATAACCAGAGGTCACTTCCCATCAGCCTTTAAAATCGCTAAAGTGTATCCTCATTTAAAAGCTGGTCCTCTAGACGATCGTCTCATGAGTAATTATAGACCAATTTCCATATTATCCTCATTATCCAAACCGCTAGAAAAGCACATCCACAAAACAACACTAGATCACTTAGTTCACCATAAACTGATAGTTGACAGTCAGTCAGGATTTCGGCCAAAATATTCTTGCCATACGGCACTAACAAACATGATAGAAAACTGGCATCAAAATATTAACAACAATACTCTATGTGGAGCGGTGTTAATAGACTTTAGGAAAGCATTCGATATGATAGATCATACTATTCTAATTAAAAAACTAGAAACAATGAAAGTAAGTTTTAATATAGTGACATTAATAAAATCATTCTTATTAGACAGAAAGCAAGTAGTATCACACAATAAAGTTTTATCTCAAGCCATTACCATTAATATTGGAGTACCTCAGGGGTCTATTCTTGGCCCTCTATTATTTGCCATTTATATAAATGATCTTCCATTAAATCTGTCGTCGTCCTGCGATCTATTTGCTGATGACTGCACAGTATATACGAACGCTGTTGATCGTAATGTGCTAGAATTATCCTTGCAACAGGAAATAAATAGTGTAGTTAACTGGAGTCATGCAAACCGCATGCAAATTAACATAACTAAAACAAAGTCTATGTTAATAGGAACCAGGCAAAGACTTCACACTCTAAACTCGCAGAGAACTCTTCAGCTGCACATTGGCAGCACGCCTGTAGAAAGTGTCACCGAGCACAAGACACTGGGTGTTATCATAGATCAAAATCTAACTTTTAACTCACATGTTCATGCTCTAGTTAAACAAATAGCCAAAAAAGTATACCAACTTGCCAAAATTAAAAATTTCCTTGACGAAAACACAAGAAAGATATTCTATACTTCTCATATACAAACACATATTGATTACTGCTCCACAGTCTGGGATGGATGCTCCAAATCAATAACAAAACGCCTATATTCACTCCAGAAAAGGGCAGTGCGTTTAATTAATGGTGAAAATCTTACCGACAATTCTAACCTATATAAACGTCTCCGGTTACTGCCACTCCACAAGCGCCTGCTTTTTAATAAGACCAAACTAATTCACAAAATCCTATTTCAAAATGCTCCAAGCTACCTTTGGCCATTGTTTAAATATAACGCTAGACATAGCGAACGACTAAATATACTTCATGTCCCTAAACCTAGGATAGACTTATATAAAACAAGCTTAGCATACTCTGCCGCTCAGTTGTGGAACAATCTTCCACAAGAAATCAAAGACACCACCAATCATGATTCATACATTCGCAACCTGTTTGAACACTACCTTAGTACAGACTACATGCCCCCATAACAAATAACACAAAAAAGACAATAATGGTAACTTATCTCAAACGACAACTAGCCAAAAAACATTCCCTTATGTATGGCACGTTACACCCTCCTTAGGTATTTATAGTAGTAGGCCTCTTTCAGTCCCGAAGGACTATAGAGTTGTGCCGCTTGGGAGGTGCCTGGCAGCACCGCTGGTGACTGTATAGTCCAATTCGAGAATGACAATCTCTGTCACAGTTTCCGCATCTGTGAGACGAGGCAAGTCCCGCAGTAAGTGACTGCTCTTTGAGCCTGTGCCGTCTCTCCTCAGTTTTTTGGATCTGAAAGAGCACCAGTCCGTTTCGTACATCTCTTCTCCAGGAGCATCTGTCTGTTGCAACTCTCTCCCACGTGTCTGGATCTATTCCAATGGTTTTCATATCTTGTTTACACACATCCCTATATCGCATTTGGGGTCTTCCGGTTGGCCTCTTTCCTGTGGCTAGTTCTCCGTAAAGGAGATCTTTGGGAATACGTTCGTCCTCCATTCGAGATACGTGGCCCAACCACCGGAGGCGTCTCTGCTTGAGGAGGGTGTGCACTGTGGTAATATCTGCTCTTTCAAGCACCTGTTTGTTTGTTATGTGGTCTTTCCATGTTATGCCCAGGATACGTCTCAGACATCTTATGTGGAAGGAATTCAACTTCCTTTCCTGTCTTGAGTACAGGGTCCAGGATTCAGACCCGTAGAGTAGTGTGCTAACAACACAAGCTTTATATACTTGAGCTTTTGTACGCTCTGTTAGTCTATTATTCTCCCAAACTCTTTTAGCTAGCCTGGAAAATGTTGTGGCTGCCTTTCCAATGCGTCTGTCGATTTCTGTCTCTAATGAAAGATTATCTGATATTGTCGATCCCAGATACACAAAATCGTGGACGACTTTCAATTCATAATTAGAGATTTTGATTGACGGAGGCGCATCAGCATCTTGTTCCATCACCTGTGTTTTATTTAGGCTCATGGTGAGCCCAAAGTCTTTGTAGGCAGCTGCAAAACGATCTATGAGCCTTTGGAGATCTTCTGCTGTATGAGTAGTCAGTGCTGCATCATCTGCAAAAAGTAGTTCTCTTACGCATCTTGGTCTTATTTTGGTCTTTGCCTTGAGTCTTGATGGGTTAAAAAGTTTGCCATCAGATCTTGTGTGGAGGTATATGCCTTCAGTGGCAGTCCCAAATGCTTGCCTTAAGAGAACAGCAAAGAAGATACCAAAGAGTGTAGGAGCAAGCACGCATCCCTGCTTTACTCCGCTGCTGATGCTGAATGACTGGGATGTTGAGCCGTCAAATAAAATGGTCCCCTGCATGTTTTCGTGGAATGATTTCACGAGACTAAGAAGGGTGGGTGGACATCCAACCTTTTCAAGGACCTTAAAAAGGCCGCTTCTGCTCACGAGGTCAAATGCCTTTGTGAGGTCGATGAAGGCTATATATAATGGCTTCCTCTGTTCTCTGCACTTCTCTTGGAGCTGCCGGAGTGAGAAAATCATATCGATGGTGGACCTGTTGGGTCTAAATCCGCACTGCGATTCGGGGTAGATTCTTTCAGCAAGAATGTGTAATCTTTTAAGGATTACTCTGGCAAAAATCTTGCCTGTAATGCTGAGAAGGGAAATGCCGCGATAGTTGTTGCAGTCGCTTCTGTCGCCTTTGTTTTTATAAAGGGTAACGATGTTTGCGTCTTTCATATCTTGTGGTATTGATTTTTCTCTCCAGCAGAGCTGTAATATTGCATACAGTTCTGGATGATTGTTTCTTTGCTACATTTTAAAATTTCAGGTGGAATACTATCTTTTCCAGGTGCCTTGCCGGATTTGAGAGAGTCTAGTGCTTCGCTGATTTCTGTGAGGCAAGGTTCGTTATCCAAGGCATGCATGGCGGACTGTTGATCGATGGCTTCCAGAGCTTCTTCGCTGACAGTGTTATCCACTGAGTATAGCTCTGAGTAGTGTTCTACCCAGCGATCCATTTGTTTCGCTCGATCTTTTATGATTACCCCCTCAGTTGATCGTAAAGGGGCCATCTTATTTTTTGATGGACCGACAGCTTGCTTGATGCCCTCATACATTCCCCTTATATTTCCAGTGTCTGCACAAGTTTGAATTTGAGCAGAGAGCTGTAGCCAGTACCTGTTCGCACATCTTCTTGCCATCTGTTGTACTCTATTTCTGGCCGTTCGCAATGCCTGCAGTGTTTTCTCTGAAGGTGATGTTTTATACATCGAGAATGCATGTCTCTTTATCTCCAGGACTGGGAGCATCTCTTCAGAGTGTGCTTCAAACCAGTCGGTTGACTTAGTTTGCTTCTTGCCAAATGTTGATAGTGCTGTATTGTAGATGGTGTCGCGAAAATGACTCCATCTCTCGGTGGAATCTCCGTCTGTGGGGCCGGGCAGAGTATCCGCTAGAGCCTGCATGAATTTGTTGACCTTCTCTTTATTTTGGGTGCCACTGGTGTCAATGCGTGGTCTTCCTTCTGTTCGGCTTCTGTAGATTCTCTTGGGCTTTATCTTCACCTTGCTGGAGACGAGTGAATGGTCGGTGTCGCAGTCAGCACCATGATAGCTGCGAGTCATCCGTACATTGCGGAGGTTGCTGCGTTTAGTGAGCACCAGGTCGAGTTGGTGCCAGTTCTTTGATCTGGGGTGCCTCCATGACACCTTGTGTTGAGGTTTCGTATCAAAGAAGGTGTTGGTCACGCACAGATTATGGTGGCTGCAGAATTCCAAGAGGCGTTGTCCATTGTCATTGATCTTCCCAACGCCAAACTGTCCTAGACATGAAGGCCAAGATTCGTGGTCGGAGCCAACCCTGGCATTGAAATCCCCCAGGATAAAAAGATGTTGTTTCTCTGGTGTTTCACTGACTTCTTTGCTAAGGTCGTCATAGAACTTGTCTTTAGATTCTGATGCTGCAGTTAGTGTTGGGGCGTAAACGCTTATAATACTAACTGGGCCTGCCTCTGTCTGGAGTTGGAGCTTCAATATTCTTTCAGTGCCATCACTTGGTGGTATGATGGAATTGAGCAGCTTGTTTCTGATAGCGAAGCCAACTCCATGCTCCCTGGTCTCTCCGCACGGCTTGCCATGCCAGTAGAAAGTGAAGTCCCTCTCCTTGATGCTTCCAGATTCTTGGAGTCTGGTCTCTTGCAGGGCGACAATGTCTATCCCCAGTCTTGGCAGTTCGTTGTTTATCACTGCAGTTTTGCGGGCATCCACAATCTCATTTAGATCGTCTGAGATGCCAGGGGTCATGGTTCTTACGTTCCATGTTCCCAGCCTTAGGGCCGGTTGTTTTGTTTTTTTCTTGCTGTTAGGTGTATAGATTGCGGTCCATGTGTCAGGATTTCCCCCTAAGCTCCACACACCCTCAGGAGCAGATGAACCGTGGCGAGACAACACCTTATTGACTGGGGGCTGCCCAGCTTAGGCGGGCGGTAGCTGTCTAGTGAGATACGATGATCTCTCCCACCGTCGGAAGTAGCCCCTGGCGCCTTGCTCTACGCCAATCGAGCATTAAGACTTATAACCGGCAAATGCTACTTCCCGTGTTGTGTCACCGCTTTACGCGGTGCTGAAGTGACCTCTTCAGGGCACAAGCCTGGGCAATGGAAATCGGAGAACCAGCTGTTGCCCAGTAGCAGGTTCCCCCTCTCCACGTCGCCGATGTTGACCAAGGGAAAGGCAGTAGCCAATGCAACTTGGCATCGGTGCCGTCGTAGGAGTTGCCAGAACTATGTTGTTTACAACATGGAACTGCCTTAGGGACTCCATCTCCGGATTTGTCCTCAGGGTTTACTCCCGAAGCCTTTCCCATATGGGTATACCCGCAAGGCAGCGGAGGTTTGAGATTTAGAGTTCCCTCTCTTAGAAGAGATACCAACCAAGGCTGACGAGCCTCCTCTGCCCGGGAATCAATAAGGAGGGAAGTCTACCATTCTTCCTTCCTGGCAGTGACCATACTGATCGGATGACCGTAGCCATTGTCTCTACTGAGAGATCCTCTGCCCACCGTCACTGACTTGAAACCATAACCAACAACTATCTGTCGGCTGCTCCCAAGTCCAATCCACCACCTGCTCCCATGGCTTCACGTTACCCTGTTGGGGGGGGGGGGGGGGCTAAACGGGTACTCCACCTTGCCCAAGGGTGTCCCGTAGGCTAGCGGAGGGAAGGAGGCACCTTACTTCTCCTTTGATAGGGTATACCCCTACCCCGCTACCCGTAGGTAGGTATTTATAATGCCCATGTTAAACACTGCCTCAGTGAGTCATTTGTTATTGATTATTTTTCATGCGTTTTAATGTTCTTTTGTTGTCAAAAGTTGCTTCATAAGTGATGTTGAATGAAAGAATGTATGAGAGGAAATAGAGAAGAAGGGCAGAATGTCAGACGGGCCTGCGTGCCCAATTCTTAACCCTTTGAAAATAAAGACTTATTATTATTATTATTATTATTATTATTATTATTATTATTATGTCTGTCTTCATATGTCTGTTTATATATGTTTTGTCTGTCTGTATGTGTACGTCTGTCTATATATGTCTGTCTGTCAAGTCTAAATATGTATGTCTATCGGTCTATATAAGCATGTATCCCAGTCTGTATATGTCTGTCTGTTTATCTGTCTGTCTACATGTATGCCTATCTATATATGTATGTCTGTCTATATATGTCTGTGTGTCAAGTCTAAATATGTCTGTCTGTCGGTCTATATAAGCATGTATCCCAGTCTGTATATGTCTTGTCTGTTTATCTGTCTGTCTACATGTCTGCCTATATGTCTGTCTGTCTTCATATGTCTGTTTATATATGTTTTGTCTGTCTGTATGTGTACGTCTGTCTATATATGTCTGTCTGTCAAGTCTAAATATGTATGTCTGTCGGTCTATATAAGCATGTATCCCAGTCTGTATATGTCTGTCTGTTTATCTGTCTGTCTACATGTATGCCTATCTATATATGTATGTCTGTCTATATACATATGTCTGTCAATCTATGTAAGTATGTATGTCAGTCCATATATGTGTTTGTTTGTCTATATATGTATGTTTGTCAGTCTTTGCGGACGTCCGCCCGCCCCTCTGTTTTATATATTCGTCGGCTATTACCATTCTCGAAACGCTTCCTTTTCGATCATTCCAAACAAGTGCATAAATTATCTCCAAGTGCTTCAAATTAGGGCGTTGTTGAAATGCAAGACAGAACAAGCCTAGGGTAGATTGCACAGAACAAGCTTAGCGTTTACCGCAACTCAGCTGTGGAACAATCTTGCACAATAAATCAGAGGCACCACCAACTCCTGAATACACAATCGCAAGCTATTTGGGCGCTACCTCACTACAGACTACACGCCATCTAAACAAAACATCCTAATATATTAAACATTCGGTTCTACGATATTTTTCCCCAGCCATGTTACGCAGCAGTCAACCCCAGCATTGTTTGGCTATTCTTGATTCCTGGGCAAGTTTACGTTCAGTAGTTTGCCACTGCTTTCTCAATGACCGGCACCCATACCATTTCATTAAAAAAACGCAGCTCCAAGTTTGAATAACGAAGACACAAACAATAGATTGCACGATTTATTGCCTGATATATTTCGCTTTATCTCATCAGGTACATCTGCAGAAATCACACAACGTAAAGTGAAATAATTAGATAAATCCTTCAATCTGAAATATACACATATTCGCACAGTAATGTCGCTTGTCTACCACGGTAATTTTAAACTGACTAACATGTCTTTCTGCTTGCACAAGGCCGGCTTACGCAGGTTGATCACTATGGCTTCAGCAAACCTTAACAACCGACTACTCTGTGTGTTGAACAACACACGGAAGGCACTGTCTCTTTCAACCACATGACCACTCTCGAGCACGTGTCTCGCGACCGTTGAAACAGGGACTGTTCTGGCGTGTCGGCCTGCCTAGGCTACCATCTTCTGTGTGTAGTATCTTGTCCACCCAGTTCGGAATGTGTTCCAACACTCTGTTATGTAACTGTCGCTCTGTTTTACCTATGTAGATGGCCTCGCACCTACATGTAAATTGGTAAATACAATTCGATTTGGTGTACAAAGCTACAGGTTCTTTAACTTTTCTTTTCTTTGTTTTTTCATGGGGATCGGTGTGGTTTTGTGCCTGATAACCGGAGTTGCAGCGCAGAATGTTCGTCCAACAGCTCCAAGTGTTAAAATTACCGTAATAATAATTATTAATAGCCACGTGGTGATGATGTTTGCAAATTCCCATTTGTTTACAATAAATATTTTATTGTTGTTGCTTAAGAGTATTGTAATAAGCAGTGTTAAAGTTAGTAGTTTGTTGCGTGTAACTTAAGGGCATTTCAATCAACCTCAGCATTTATTGACTGTTTGCTATTTACAAAGTAATGTTAGTTCACTAGTTTGCCATTGCTTTCTGAACGGCCGACCCCTCATACCATGGGAATCAACGCAAAGCGGCCTGCTTTCAAATTGCCCTCTGCTGATTTCTAAGCCTCGACTCGGTGTGTGAAACACAGAGCCGGTCAGTACGTGATACATGAATGCTATCATGTATGGAAGGAGAGAGCCCAGTGGGCAGCATGTTATACTTTCATGCCAGCCATTTGAAAAGGTTCACTCGCTCGTTCGGCCTGTCTGAATGTCTGGCTGGCCCCGTCCGGGGGGGGGTGGTAACCCCCTTAAAAATCACCCAAAAAGAAAAAT
>JACEFZ010026028.1:0-18422 GCA_014155875.1 Cepaea nemoralis | reverse complement strand
TTCAAGGACACAAGTTAAAATAATTTCTTGATACTGCACCGTACCCTTTAATAGAATCAGACATCTATTTCACAGCAAAAATTCAGGTTGGACATAACCCATAGCCCCTTTCCCCCCGGATTACTGGACAAAATCACTAACTGGTAAAGTTTTTCTAAAGACCTCCACTAGACTGTCCAAAGAACCATTCAAGTGTCTGACGTCAGTTATTTCGGGTTGAGGCAGAACCCCCGTAAAACTAGACGGACCGGTGTTCCCTGCGTTAGCATGATTACTCAACATGCTGAACTGTTCATACCAAACAGAAGTCGTCTATTTATCAAAAAAATCACAAACCATCACTTTCCACGGGGGCACCTTCAGGGGTGGTTGTATGTCTTCGGGCAACCTTCACTCATGGTGAATCAACTTTGGGGACCTGATGTGGTTGATTGGGCCGTGATAAGAAAAGAACTGAACCCTTCGCTCTGTCACACGAAGTGGTTTCCTCCCAACAAATTTAGTTGACTGTTCCTCAACAGGAAAACCCCTAAAAAAGGAAAAGAGCGAGGTGAGAGTATTGGCCCCCCTGTCCACACCCCTACCAAAAACTCTAAACCCTCAGTCATGCTATTATTTATGCATATAAAAAGCTTATCTTATAGGAGAGTAGTAACATGGGTTTAAAATGCAGCTGGCCCCAGAAACCCCGTAAAAACAGAGAAAGAATCAAATGACGAGTCTGATCTTTGGTCTCCCCTCCCCCTAATATCACCGTCGTCGCTAACGTCAGTGTGATAAAAGGGCTGTTGTTTTAGTTCTAATTTATCGAACTAAACATAGGAAAAAGATCCCTAGACTCGGTCCTACATCCAATGTACATTAAAAACAAAGTGGATCAATACCCCACCCTCGGGATATAGGAAAGACATGATCACTCCAGTATGTACACAAGCTGTTTGCTGGGGGGGCCACCTGCCCCGCCCTAGCAAACTCTTCTTATCAGACTCTGCCTTAGAGTCAAAAGCCTTCTTGAGAATACATGTTCCCCCCATGTTCCCAAAGGGTAATTTCCAGTTCTGTCCCCCCCAAGTGGTTTAGCCTTGGCATGGATGGAACTTCATCGTTGGCTTGGGGCCCACCCAAAACATACTTTTATAAATTGCTTTTACATTCCCATATTTATATTTCCCCAGTTCACAGCCTCCTTGCATCCTTCCATACTTCCAGCACCTGAGCATTCACTCGCACTAGCACCAGTACGAAAGAGACAGGATAGCTGAGACAAGATTTTAGAACGCACATTTATATCGCACGGCACGCAGGGTTTTCTCACGACGACCTATGCGGCGTTCGGCTTACTCCCGGAAGTATCACAGGCCATGGCCTAATATATATATACACACAATGTCCCATCATATATATATATATATATAAATATAGCACCAAAGCAACTTACCTTGACACAGAAATCCGCGGTTCCACACAATGAATTCACTATTAAGTTATTACACAATAGTTACATCATTCCTGGTGGCACAGAACTAAGTTCTTCCTTTACTTAGTAACTAAGCCCAATTTTGTCTGAAACTCCACCTACCACTTACCTGGTTTTCTAACCGTTCTTCGGGCTTCAGCACTGACTGAACTAATCTAGGTTTCCATCCGGCACAAGTAACTAAGTTTTATTCTAACACAGCAACCTAATAGATGCGACGATTGTCATAATATGGTACACATATTTGAAACCCAAATCGCCTACAACACAATACGGCGTTTCTAACAGCTGTTTCGCGAGCACACGGTAAACAAACACGATTCGCCTTCAACTGCGTTATCGATCGGTTTGCTAATTAGTATGCAAGGACATCCGCATAGGTAATGAGGTTAGAACAATGGCGTGTGGAACACACGTACAAAGTTAAATGATTTAAACAATTATCTACCCTGTATTGGACAACCAGACCTCCAGGACAGCTCCGAACTGTTTCAAGGGCTTCTCAGCTTCCTTGATCTAACAGTCAGCCGCATAATGGTTGAGGGGAGACGCACACAAAACGGCTCACATTCGTCCTGCGTCTGTACTGTGGCAACGACAGTAAGTGAATGACTGATTTAGCCACACACCCGCTTCGTGCCAACTCAATGCGCACTAGAAGCGAGTGCTTCTCGAGAAAAGATACTTTCTCGGGAAAACCGTCATTCCCCGCTTAGAGTTTCTAGATCTCTCTGCACGAGAATTTAGAGCGATACCCAGCATCACGGGTTACTCGAATTTCGGTGTTTCGAGAATATTCTAGATCGTAAGTCCTTCATCGGCTTCCCTCAGTCTATTCTTAGCTGGGAAAGTCCCCGATGACGCGCCAAAATAGTGCGGAATCCTGACGACTCAAGACAGATAATCGCGTTTTGTCACAGCGTGTGATTTGATATCATTCTATTTAATTCATCCGATCATATGTGATGTTAATTAATAAGTGAGGAAGACGACGTGTGTTGATTCATATATTTAATTGTTCAATCATTTATATCATGACGTCGTAGTTGTGACGTGTGAGTTGATTTCATTCCACTTAATTCATTCGATAATATGTGATGTAAATTCATTGTGTGGATTGTGGGTCGTGTGTTTCCATGATTAATCATGACTTAAAATATATATGTTATTGGACAGTAGTCTTGGACGTAGAGCATCTGAGTCGTTATACATATTCGATCTAAATAATATAAGAAGGATTAGAATATCATTTGTGTGCTGTTTTCCATTAGATCAGTGTGCTGTTGTATATCTCAGTATAATGGTTCCGTCGGTCTGCTACTGAGTGAGTGTGTTTGCGACACCGTGAGCTGTGAAATACGCATGGAATGCTTTTACACCTGTCCTGAACAGTGAACTCCATGTTCGGAACAATGGCTACCGGCGGTGGCTGAATTGACTGTTTTGCCCTTTCGGTTCATGAGTGCATTTTTCAGGAGACTCCTCGGAGTCGGCGCTGAAGCTGCGAAGTTCGTCCATTGTGCGACACTTTCAGTGGGTCGCCTTGCGGTAAGAAACCGAGCCATGTGAGAAAACCCGGGTCAATGAGGTCTTTCTGGTGACTGCCGAGTCCATCGACGATGAACTGTGGTATTCGTGGATTCATTTTGTGTTGACATTATGACGGCGGCATTATGCATAGTGTACCTGTGCGGGCTGTTGGATTGCCGAGACTCTTGTCTATTTCATTTTTTCACATTGGACAGTGGGGAGCATTTTGTGTGATATTCACTGGCACGGGAATGGAGCATAATGGGGACGACCCGTTGCCGTGAAGTTGGAACCTCGACTAACTAACTAACTAGATCTCAGTATAGGGAATTACAATATGCAAAGATAGATAGCCCATGCTAGATTAGGCTTTCTGTATGAGACATGTGTAGGCCATTATAGAACATGGACAAGAATTAGATGTATACTTTGTCTTGAAGGATTTCCCCCACCTTCTCACTGTCATTCGCAGAGCCTACACCCTGATCAACGGTAGCCGTAGTCACAACCGGTGACTGAGCTATGCACCATTCACGCGGATACAGCCGAGTGTGGTGTCCATACCACTACCCAGACCGTCAGCACATTCCAGCTTAATATTCAGGGGGCCAAGGACCAGAAGTTAAGTGGCAGATATACCGTTTGCCACTTCACAGTATTCACCAATTTATGTCCCCTAATGGCCAATATGCATTTCAATGATTAGCACCTTCACTAGCTGAACTTAGAAATAGAACTGAATAATATTTGACTATCAGAATGTAGGTTAAACAGCGATCTGTGTATCCCTTATGTATCTGTGAGTACCCAGTGGGTTTCACGTAGTGTGTTGTTGCAATAAACACTATACGTTATACTTTTACAGCACAACAAACTGTCAAAGACTTAGGAGTTAACTCTAAGCAATAATAGAGAGCTAAAATAGCTCTAAGCTAATAAGAGCTGAAATGCAGCATAGTAATAGGGCAAGTGACGTAATAAGATAGGATACCAGACAAGAGAGACACTATCGCTATAAATAGCGATAACGAGACACCCTTGTGTCAACAAAAAGGGCAACCAGTACATATGAGCGGAATTGCCCAAAAGTCTGGGAGAACGAGTGCACGAGGCTAGACCGAGTAACGCTGGTCAGCACAGCCAGGGCCCAGCACGTAAACCAACGACCGCACGCTGAGCTAATTGCTGGTGGCTGAACACACCACGCTCAGCGAGCTCAGACAGACTTCAGACGGCTTAGAGATCGGACGTGTATCCGCTAGGGATACTTTGTGTTGATTAAAGGACAGTATTATAGTTATATAGTCTAGCTTAGCTTCATTAGTTATAATGTATACATCATCTCCTCATTCCATTTTAGCGTCATCACATTCTATGTTAAATACCGTGATGGTATTCCGCTCATGGAGCTATTGTTGATCAGCTCCAAATAAACATGTATCCTTTTACGTATAATGCGAGTTGTCACTTTGTGTAGTGTAAAAGAAGGGAATCCTTGTACGCCTGTCGCAAGTGGGTTGCTGACACAAACCAAGTTTGCAATTGTTACCTTAGATAGAGTAGTGTCATCAGATTGTGTGACGATTGAAAGGATTGTGTCTATACGTAATTATATATATATATATATATATATATATATATATATATATATATATATATATATATATATATATATATATATATATATATATATATATATATATAAAGAGAATCTCCGTCTGTCTGTCTGTCTGTATGTATGTCCTTTATGCGTTCGCGAACGGTCTATCCGATTGAGATGAAATTTTCTACACGTCTTCTAATCATTCCCGTGCTGCCAACTGTCATAGTTTTTTTTAGTGTACAAACATATTTTCTTATTATTATTTAATATTTTATTTACATTATAATGTATATATAGCGAGGGGACATAACTTCTAATAGAATTGCTATATATGTAAAATTGTTGCATATTTATCAAATAGGTGGACCTTTTCGCTGCAGTTATCTACAGGCATATGCCTCCTACCTCCTATTCCTCCTCCTAATCCCTCCTCCTCCCTCCTCCTCCGCCACCTCCTCCTCTCTCCTCCTCCCCCTCCTCCTCCTCACCTCCTCCTTCTCCTCCTCCTCATCCCTCCTCCTCCTCCTCCCTTCTCCTCCCTCCTCCTCCTCCCTTCTACCCCTCCTCCTCCCTCCTCCTCCCTTCTCCTCCTCCCTCCTACCTCCTTCTCTCTCCTCCTCCCTCCTTCTCCCTCCTCCTCCCTCTTCCTCCTCCTCCTTCTCCCTCCTCCTCACTCTTCCTCCTCCCTCCTCCTCCTCCCACCTCCTTCCCCTCCTCCCTCCTCCTCGCTCTTCCTCCTCCTCCCTCCTCCTCCTCCCCCTCCTTCTCCCCTCTTCTTCCCTCCTCCTCCTCCCTCCTTTATCTCCCTCCTCCTCTTCTCTCCTCCTGCGCCTCCCTCCTCCTCCCTCATCGTCCTCCCTCATCGTCCTCTCTCCTCCTCCCTCCTCATCCCTCCTCCTCCCTCTTCTTCCTCCTCTCTCCTCCTCCCTCCTCCTCCCCCCTCCTCCCTCCTCCCTCCCTCCTCCCTCTCCCTCCCTCCCTCCTCCTCCTGTATTCTCCTCCTGTCTTCTCCTCCTCCCTCCTGCTCCCTCCTCCTCCTCCTTCCGCCGAATATGAATTAAATGATATGCTCCCCACCAGGAACTGGGCGAAGCCGGGCCGGGTCGTCTTTTTTTGGGAACGGGAACGGGAGCAGGGGCCGAATATGAATTAAATAAGACGCTCTATTTACCCAAGTTAATTGTTGGGGGAAGATGTAAAGATCTTTCAAGTGCTCTTTCTAATAATAGACAGACAGACAGACAATAGATAGTCGGGAACGGGAACGGGAGCTTATATGACTACTTATATGAAGTAAATGAGATGCTCCCCACCAGGGTCTGGGCGAAGCCGGGCCGGGTCAGAGAGACAGACAGACAGACAGACAGACAGACAGACAGACAGACAGACAGACAGGCAGACAGACTGATAGTCGGGAACGGGAACTTATATGATTACTTATATGAATTAAAAGAGATGCTCCCCACCAGGGTCTGGGCGAAGCCGGGCCGGGTCAGACAGACAGACAGACAGACAGATAGATAGATAGATCCCCACCAGGGACTGTGCGAAGCCGGGCCGGGTATGCTAGTGTGTCTGTGTTTGTGTATATATATATATATATATATATATATATATATATATATATATATATATATATATATATATATATATATATATATATATATATATATATAAGACGATGTATGTATGTCTGTTATTTATGCATTCGATATCGGTCCATCCGATTGAGATGGAATTTTCTACATGCTTTCTTTTCATTCCCGTGCAGCCAACTGTCATAGTTTGTTAGTGTACAATCAACTATTAAGTTACTAAAATTTAATATTTAAATTTACATTATCATTTATATATAGCGAGGGGACTTAACTTAAGAAAAGTTATTTCAAGGGGCATAACTTTTAATAGCATTGCTATATATTTTATATGTAGATTGTTGCACTGTTTTCAAAGATTTATAAACTCTTTGTCTATAGTTTTTTTTTTACAGGCATATGAGTTATAATAAAAAATGTTATAATCTTTAAGGCATTTTCAAAGTTGTCATTAAAATAATGCATCTATTTAAATAGTGAAAATTTTCTAACCCATCTTTTTATTTTTCTTTAATAGCACATTAATTTTTTTTTAACATTCTCATTTGTATGGCGCGTTACACCAACGTTTGGTATTTATGATGCCTATGTTAAACATTTCCTCAATGAGTTATTTTTCATGCATTTTAATGCTAATTTTTCTTTTGTTGTCAAAGAATTGCTTCATAAGAGATGTTGAATGAAAGAATGTATGAGAGGAAAGAGAAGAAGGGCAGAATGTAGAACGGGCCTGCTTGCCCAATTCTTAACCCTTTGAAAATAAAGATTATCGTTCGTTTAAAAAAAAAGTGAGAGAAAGTTAGTTGCATATCGTTTGGAGTACTCTGCAGACAACCCACCGCCCACCATTTATGTGCTGTTCGTGATATCTTGATAAGTTTACTTTAGATAGATCTCTTCCAATCATATTTTCTACTATCAATCTATCTATTCTTCTATTCTATCTATATTTTTAACGGGAACGGGCAGAACATAGATAGATAGATAGATAGATAGATAGAAAGATAGATAGATAGATAGATAGATAGATGGATAGATGGATAGATGGATAGATGGATAGATAGATAGATAGATAGATAGATAGATAGATAGATAGATAGATAGATAGATAGATAGATCCCCGCCAGGGCCTGGGCAAAGCCGGGCCGGGTCAGCTAGTATATATATATATATATATATATATATATATATATATATATATATATATATATATATATATATATATATATATATATATATGTGTGTGTGTGTGTGTGTGTCCAGTAGACTAACGTAGGAAAAGAGGCGTCTTACATACCCTGTGATAGGAGATATCCCTACCCTCCTAACCGGAGTTATGGATATACAACATTAAAATGCACAAACCTACATTACTTATGCCATGGGACATAACTATCAAACAGTTGTTTTAAGTGACGTGACTCAAATAAAAATGAATTTATATTTTATTTAATAATGACAAAATGTGTTCTAACCTTTTCTTAAATGTTTACATAGATTAATAGCCAATTGTGTTGTTTAAATGACAAAATAAAAAATATAATGTCTTATATAAACTCATAAGAATAATTACCTAACGTTGCAAATCTTACAATTTTATAACCCACTAGTATGTTTCCTATGTATAATACACTAACTGTATTAGATCATTAATCATGTAAATTGTGATGGTCAAGAAAAAAGAATTTTTGTCCGGTCTGTGAAAGGCCAATAAAAGAACATGGTGGGATTAAAGGATTTAAAGGGTCCACAACAAACAGGGGGAACTACCGGGGTGGCTCTGGCCTGTGGGGGAACCGCGAGCACTTAATCAATAATTACATTAAATTAGACGGTGTGAATGCCAGTCGTTCAGAAAGCAATCACAAACTTCTGAATGTAAACAGCCAAACCATGTTAGGGTATAAATTCCACGTCCTGTAATGGATATGCAACTAATTAACATAATATGTCTCATGGATTAGCAATTTCGTACAAAGCACTGTGGAAAGCACGAAGTCATGATAACATATCAAGGATGATGACTCCACGATATATCAAGAAATGTGACACACATATACACACCAGAGAGACGAATGGAGACGGATTGTATCTGCAGCAAAGAACCTCAATGGCTCGGAACGCTGAACAAGAAGATATATGTATATATAACGCTTCTCCACAGAAACACGCACACGTATATATATATATATATATATATATATATATATATATATATATATATATATATATATATATATATATATATATATATATATATATATATCACATTAAGAGGCAAGCACCTAATTCAAAAGTTGCCATGGGAGATAACTATTAGACAATTATTTTAAGTGGACGTTACTCAAACAAAAATGAATATTTGTATTGATTTAAATTATGGCAAATATTTACCTAATCATATCCTAAAATTGTATAGGTATTCACAGAAATTGTATTTTGTAAAGTAAATTATAGAACTATATTCCATTTTTCTAAAGCCCCATACTAATAATTCCCTTATTTTGTAAATCTTAAAATTTTATAACCTACTACTTTGTTTTATCTTGATAGTATAATAATGTCGTTTATCCATAATGTTGCGTTGCAAATTAAATCAAAAAGAATTTTTGTCCGGTCTGTAAAAGGCCAAAATTCCTTAACGTTACGTCTCTCCCATTTCTAACGGTTACAGACCATATAAAAGTACATATGTCCATTCTGTCGTAGAAAAACACACAGAAACGTGGCATTCAGCAACAAAACAAATCATTGACATGCTGCATAGTTACTCATACAAGACATCAAAAATTTGTGGAAGAAGCACAGTTGTAACATCATTCATCATTTCTAAGATAATATATTTTGCTACAGTGTTAAATCCCCCAAACACAAACACAAACACAAACGATATTCCTTCTTCAGCAACACAATACAAAGTATACAATACCAAAATACTAATACAAGATAAGAAGCAAGAAGGACTAGCACTAACAAGGCTTATACACACAACAGGACGCATTAGGAATCAACCATATAGCACACGTCATGAACAATCCAGAATAACATTCATTAGCATTATACTACAATTAACTAATCCCTGATGTGATGGATAGAACTCTTCTCTTTGATTTTGGCTTGTAAATGTTATGTGGTATTGATGTTGCTACTAGATTAGTTAATGGTAGTTTATAAATGACGTAGATTGATTGCATTTCGAATTCCTGCATGTTCCGTGACGAAGAGGTTACATACGCAATCCTCAATCCCTCATACTGATTTCGAAACACAACTGCGTTCCATTTGGAAGTAGACAGCCTTGCGTTGGTTTCCCATACAAAGGTATATTTTCCAAGAGATCACAAACATACAGAAATTTCTGGGGTTGACTGCAACTTCCTGTAAAGGATATGCATCTAACAGATTGATTGAACTTCGTGACTCGAATACGGTTGCTTTGATAGGGACAGACCAAATGTTTTAATGGGCTTCATACATCGCCCATGTTCAAGGCCATAATTATATTAGATAATTTGTTGAGGAGCGGCTGGCCGAGTGGCTAGGTACGCTGTGTTCTCCTTCGGGACACCGGATTCGAATCCTCGGTAAAGTGTGGGATTTTTCCTGTCGGGGGCAAAAAGAAAATCCTAACCTGCACAGTTCGCGGCGACTGCACTAGCCAGGCTGCCTTAATTCCTTAATATGCTTAAGACACACCCCCCCCCCCCCCCCGCCCTAAACTGCAATGTACTTTAGGCAGCAAATGACAGATTGTTTTTTTTACCTTTCCTAATTTTCCTTTCATTTCTAACTTCCGTCATAGCAAGTAAATGTGTAGGCATATTATAAATTCAGTAAATGTTTAGGTAGTAATGGACCCAATTTGCACGTCACAATGCATAGTGGACTTGTGTTAAGTGTGTTAGTATGTAAAGGAACCCCATATACACTTCACACGGCACACTGGGCTTGTGGTAAATGTGGCATTAAGTAAATGGCCCCATTTACATTTCTCAAGGCATACTTGGCTTGTGGTAAGTGTGTCAGTAAGTAAACGATTCTTTTATACGTCTCAAGCAGCATTGTGTATATGGTGCTAGACCAATAATTGTACAGCCCATTTGAGACTAGACTGATGACGTGGTCAGGATCACCTGAGTCTCCTCTACTTCCTAGGGCATTTCCTGGTGACAGTTTGAGAAGATGATAGTGGTAAAGAAGCACTAATTGATAATTCAACTCTATGTATGGAGCCATACCTTATTCCATATCACTCATGCTACATATACTTTTGGTTCTGTTTCCTGAACTTTGCAATTTTGTCTTGATGTTATGGTCATGATGAATCTTATGAATTATTAAGGCAAAGGCACATACATAAATGTTGAAGAGGAGAGATGATGTTCCTCCTTAAAGCATTTGTTTTGGAGTAAAACACCTGAATATCCTGCAGGAGCTGGTGCCAGAATTGAATAATACTGTTTATAAGTTGGATACTCATTGAATTTGGTGAATGAATAAAGACACTTAATGTGGGAGGGAGGCCTTTTCTTTTGAATGGAAGGATAACTAGGGACAACAATTATGTACAACGGGGAATGGTAAACATGGTTATCAAATTCCGAATCGATCAAGGTATTACTCAACTTTGAGACCATAGGCATGGGCGAAGATGACACTGCTTATCTTTTATCCTAAACCTTGAGAGCCCTGTAGTGGGTATTGGATGGAGAGGAGCCATCTATTGGATTGATAACTTCTGGGGTACACAATGCCTCCCCCCCCTTTTGTTTATTTTTCCCTGGGGTCAAAATTCCCTTTTTAAATTTTCCCTTTTCCATGGGGTTTTACCTTTCTTCTATTCCCAATGATCATATAGATGCATTTATGGTACCAGTAGATATATGTTTTGATACTGGAATTTCAGGTAGTGGTTAAATCCACCCAGAACCAAATATGACTCTTGATGGGAGCTCCTGGCTGGAGAGATGACGAATCCTATTTTGGAAGAACTTACAGGCGAGAGTTCCATCTTTCCATCTAACCACCTAAAGCAGGTAACCCCGTATCATTATGAAGCAACCAGGGGACTTTTAGCCTGTACCTGGGATTAGAGAGGCAACCTCGACGATCATCCTACCTGAACCAGAAGACCCAATTTATTGAATGTCACAGACATTTGAACCTTTGGTGTCCACAAACCTAACATGGAGTAGACAGGATTGATATTTAGATAGAGAATTAGCCTATTATTATAACCCAACAGATATAAGGGGAAAAGGTGTCCACCGGGATAAGTGGACAACTCTACTGCTGAGCAGAGCAGAGCACTCACTTGACAATCGGAAATGGCTGTCAAAGGCAGAGGAAAAAGACTCTCGTTTACACATCTCAGGGCATATTGGGCTTGTGGTAAGTGTGTCAGTAAATATAGGGCCCCATTTACACGTCTGAATGCAACTTGGGATTGTGGTAAACGTGTAAGTTAGTAAAGGACCCCTTTTACACGTCTAAACACATAATGAGCACGTTGTAAGTGTGTCATTGAGTAAATGACCCAATTTACACGTCTTAAGCAGCATTGTGCATATGGTGCTAGACCCAAAATTGTGTAGAACATTCGAGACTAGACTGATGACGTGGTCAGTATCACCTCAGTCTCCTCTACTTCCTAGGACGTTTCCTGGTGACAGTTTTAGGGTTCCTCGACCTGGGAGTCCATGGCAATTATAAAGATCTACCTCACTTTCTGTGAACAGATGACTACCAACCTGGCAGACAAGAGGGCTAGCCAGTGCATATCATACAGAACAAAACAGAGCTTTAACACCATATACCCAATAATGTTTCTTGGTGTGAAAAGAATATGTACTTTAAGTACTTACCTACATGGCCGCACATGATTATTTTCTTAACTCAGTCTTATAATAAAATATTGCCTACATGTTGAGATTAATTGAGTTAAACAGAGTCAAAGACGGACATCGCAGCACTCAGGACATTCTTATGCGTGCTCCGTCCTAATCTTCAACAGCCAACAAAGAGTCCCAATACTAATAGTAGCTTTTGCAGTCAAATTATGTGTCCGTCTGGTCTTACCTTGGAGGTGTTGGCAAGTTCCTCTGGTCACTCCCTGCCGCACAATCCGCTCTTGGCAATGATTTATCTGTTCCATCTGTGGTATACTGACTCACAAGCCGTTACTAACTGTCAAGATCTCCACAAATCAAAACCAATTGTACTAGAACGTAAACCACTAGTACCATTCAACTTGGGGGGGGGGGGGAATAGAAAATCGACACCGCCCCAGATTGGAAAACACACACTTCATGAATCGGAGCGGATATGGGGAAAAACTTTAACTCGGAAATAACTGGGATAAAAACAACAACAGCAACAACCGGCCCCAGATCTCTCACTTGCCACAAACTCATCGTAACTACAAGAAAGGCGCCTGTGTCTGTGTTGGTATCTTTATACTCGCTATGAACATGTTAGAAAGTTTATTATAGTGAGAATAGCAGGACCGAAACTCATCAGCCAATAAATTTGGAAACAAGCCGATTCTAGTCCATACATCTTTTTGTTTACATGTGGTGATTGGAGCATTTCATTGAAATGAGGTAAACAATGCTATATTTTACATTAGTTAAGTTTAGTCTGTGAGTCTATTTCCCAAGAAGAATTGGTAAGTCAAAGGTGTGAAAACCCAGGTAGAGAGTTCTTAAGAAATTAATTTACTAGAAACTAAACAATATTATATTCAGTTATCAATGTCATAGGTAAACTGTACATTAGGAGAACACTACAGTGCATTTTATTTTCTCCTCAGCTAAACAACTTAGTTGATGTTAAGTATTAGACTGAAGTTGTACATATTTCTTAAGTAGTCAACTCATTCAGTAATGATTTAGAGTGGTGAGTAACTTGGGATTAATACTAGTTTACATGTACCAGCACTGATAGAGAAATTAGTGTAATGTGTAATTAGTCAGTAGATTTATTTTTGACATGAGCACATGGGCAAACAACTAGTTTTCTGGTAATTCATGAACACATGATAACCAAATAAATTCTATACGGATCATAATTTGTGTGTTGAGTAAAGCACCGATGTGGTGAGTCAAATGTATTTTCAATGTTGTAAACATATGGAATTAATGTTTGTACCACATAATAATACTTAGTCGACCGGCATGCTAGAATGGTTAAGATTCATAATGCATGAATGTAGACTGAGTAGATCACATAAATTCATGAGACATTGTGGGGACCCCTGTGTATTTTCATTATTGCTACACATGAGGAAGTATCCTTTGAGAATCTCATAATTATGTCTAATGATCACATGCATCTATGCCATTGAAGAGCATGCTTGTGTCATGTGTGATTCATTATTGTAAGCAGATGTGAATGTATCATTTGTAAAACAACTCAGTATGAATTATTAATTATTAATAAAGAAATTATATAATTTCTGATGAGGGATGAGTTTTCATTGTGGTATCATTGTTATTGAACCTGTGAATTTATCATGGATAAAGCACCTACATATGCATGATTGTCATCCACACAGATATGGTTGTGTCTGATGAATGGGTGAGATCTCATTGTGATGTCAATGGTGTTAACATTTAAAGTTATCATTGGGAAATCACATAAGTCTAGCTACTTATCTTACATGCAAGTATAAATGATGATAGATGAGAGAATTGATCATCCATGCACATATGAATGATGTCTCATAGATGAGAGAATTGCTCATCCATACATATGAATATTATGTTTGAGAATGAGTGAATGTTGCAAAGGAGTAGTATGAGTTAACAATCAATCTCATGATAGAAGACAAAGTTGGATGTGTAATGCCATGTCTATCACCAGAGAACTTGTTCGGCATAACCCATAAACTGAATAATAATTTAGTACACTCCGACGCATGAAAAAACATTGTATTACATATCACTTATTATAGAATCATCTCGGTTTGTGCGCTAAGCATGACACAAACCATATCATACATTACTCATACTAGAAGCATCTGGTTTGTACCTTGAGCAAAATCGCACTTTGTATTTCATATCACTCCTGTTAACACATATGGTCTAGTGTAATGATAATAATGTAATACAATGATGATGATGATGATAACTGTAGTGCAATTATATTAATGTAATCATGATGATGTTAATAATGATAAAATGATGTAATGATTATAATGAGCATGATGATGATGGTAATGATAATAATGAGCATGATGATGATGATAATGATGATGACGATAAATGAAGTATAATCTTAGTATAGAGACGATGAAGATGAGGGAATATACTCCCCGTAAAACTTTGGACTAGAAAATAAATCGCCAGCTTTCATATGCGGTGTCTGCGAAGATTTCTTGGTATGAAGTGGCAAGACAAAATCACAAATGCTGAAGTAGTAGAAAGATCAGGTTGTGTGTCGGTTTGCTCCATGTTCATTCTTCGTAGACTTAGATGGCTAGGACACGGTAGGGAAATGGATGATGGTAGAATACCCAAGGACATCTTTTTTGATGAATTACAGATGGGTAAGAGATCTCAGGGTCGACCTCTACTACGATACAAAGATGTGTGTAAGCGGGACCTGATTGATACAGACATTGATAATGCACATTGGGAACAAGTCGCCGCTGAACGTGTTACATGGGGGTGGGGGAGACAAATATCAGAAGTGGAATAAAAACGAAGGAGGAAATGATTGCAGATAAGTCACACACCTATCGTGTGAGACGTAAGATGATGCATGATGGTGGAAATGACCATGTCTTCACATGTATCAACTGTGGGCTAAAATTTACAGCGCGAATTGATCTTTTCAGTCACATCTGCTGCCGTCATGGGCTGTAATTAATACGTTATTATGCCATTTTGAAGCACAATGTAACAAACTATCGTCTGCCAAGACGGCAAGGTGCCAATGAATGAATGAATGAATGAATGAATGAATATATATATATATATATATATATATATATATATATATATATATATATATATATATATATATATATATATATATATATATATATATATTGGTCACTACTTTCATAAACAAAAATATTCCGTTCACAGGAGTTATGGATATACTACATTAAAAGGCACACTCTTAAATCAAAAGATGTCATGGGACATAACTACCAAACATTTGTTTTGAAATAAATATATATTTTGATCAACAGATAATGACAACTATTTTTATAATCTTTATGATATTTTAAAATAACCTAGCAGTATTTAAATTTTGTAACAAAGGGATAAAATTAACAATATTTCTTATAATAATTGCCTTATTTGTATATATATTAATTTTATAATGTATTGTTGTGTTACGCCTCCTTAATATATTAAGTGTTTTATCCCTACAATGATATCTTTGAATAAGCGTTCTAAATAAGCAATTTTTGTCCGGTCTGTACAAGGCCAAAATTAAACCTCTCGCAGATTAAACAGTTACAGAGTATACGAAAATATATAGGATGACATGTACGTACGATCGCTGAAACAAACACACAGAAATATACCATTCACTGATAAAATAAATCACATGCATTCTGCAAATACAAGACTTCAACTATTTTTGGAAGAAGCACAGTTGTAAACAACGTTATCATGTTTAAGATAATATATTTAGCTATAGTGTTTGATCCCCCAAAACAGGCAATCACAGACATAAACAAACACATAAGACATTTCATCTTCAACAACACAATACAGAGTATACAATATCAGAACACTAATACAATATAAGAAACAAGAAGGATAGCACTACAAGACATACATAAGACTACAAGCATTAAGAATCAACCAAACAGGACACATCATCAATCATCAAGAACAACATTCACTGGCATTATACTAAATTAACTCACCTATAATGTGTGGGATGGAACGGCTTCTCTTTGGTGAGGCGTGCGAGTGTATGTGGTATAGATGTTTAATACTAGACTTGTTAATGATAGTTTATAAAACAAATAGATTGATTGAATTTCGTGTCCCGCCTGCATTTGCTTTGGCAGGGACAGACCAAATGTTTTAACGGGCCCTATACGTTGCCCGCCATTGGACTAGGCCATACTTGTATGAGATAATATATATATATTTTTTTTAAACTTTGCATATCCCTTACAGGACGTTGCAGTCAAGACCAGCATTTTTCAGCTGCTGTTGATGTACTAGGCAAGATTACGCTCAGTAGTTTGCCATTGCTTTCAAAGCGACCGGCTCATTTACCCCGTAAGTTACCAACACGGCGAGAACCGCTAACCGATTCTCGCGCAGGTTACCTTACTCGCTGGAATATACGGGATTACGGAGAAAGACGTTATCCCCTAGGCCAGTGTGACCGGCAGTACGTTTCTTCATTTCCCTTTTATTTATAGCTTCCATCATAGTAAGTAAATGTGTAGGCAAGTCAAACACAGTAAAAAGACTCTTTGACACATCTTAAGGTGTACCTAGCCACTACGGTACAGATTGCCGCATTTTAACTGAAATATATTTGCGGTTTTGTTCGGCAACTATTTTTTGTGTCTCCGATTTAAGTAAGTTTAGAGTACTCGTGATGTTAAATTTCCGAATATTTCAAGTTCCCGTTAAAAAAGGGACCGATTACTTTATATAGTTTCTCCCTCCTCGGTTTACGTGTGTACATCTCGTGTTTCTGAAATTCGTTTCCTACACAGAGATACAGAGTGACTTTTTCAGACGTAATTAGACTCGCAAATCACGTTTTATGTAGATGTATTTGTTTGTTCTAGTATGTCTTATTAGATGTATCATCCATTTTTATGTAAATCTTGTCATTTTCGTCTATTATGTTCGGGAGGGTCATCCCAAACTAAAATGATGAAAATTGCATGCTCTGATGTGATATTTCAATGGCCGGAAATAGCCGTTTCCTTGTCAGCGATGACTATTTAATATTGTTATGGAATATTCACAGCGATTTGCATGCCAATGAATGCATGATTGCATTCACCGTCAAATTTAGTATTTGTGTGTAAATTTTCATCACTATGCATGGGCCGGGTCATTGATAATTTTTCATCTTTCCCACGAAACATCTTTTGTCAAAATGCATCTATCTACGCTGGCTGACAAGTCTCGCCGCGTGCAGTGCACGCGCGGTCTGACGTCACACAGATGACGTGAATATGTATATATCTGTGTGGGTGGGTGTATATATAAACCGGCAGAGTTACTTTTCCTTGAGTAAGACAGGCCGGGTGTTAATCTCCCTTGCGACAGCGTAAACCGATAGTTGTGTGAGTGTGTAGGTAGGGTCACAAAAACTGAAAGGTCAAAATCGTTTTTATTGTATATGTCCCTGTCAACTGATAAACATACACACAAACTTTAATGTATCGCCTTAACATTTACCTACAGACTTGAATAAGGTACCATTGGATTTGTTTTTTTTTTTTTCAAGAGTTATCCAACTATGCAGGTTATATAATTAAAAAGCAATTTAGAGAAAGTTACTAAAGTGACTAGTGCACCAGGGATATGGTTTAGAAAGTTAGTTGCATATCTTTTACAGACGTTGCAATCAACACCATCATTTTTTGCTGTTGTGATCTCTCGGCAAGTTTACGTTCAGTAGTTTGCCATTGATTTCTGAACCAACTGCACCCATACCATTTCGTAAACACTCAAAGCATGGCGGTCTGCTGCCACATCGCGAGCAGCTCAGTTTCTAACCAGGAGGAACGGTGTAACAACTCCTCCTTGATGCTAGCACTCCCTATACTGTTGTTGTACATGTCTGCTAGTTTCTCTATCTCGTTGTCGGTACACCTATTGATGTCGTCGTATTTTATGCCATCTGGCTCTGGGGCGCTGTTCTTTGATCGTCGAAGCACAGCCTTGATTTATTTCACCGTCACTGTGTCTTCATCCGAAATGTTCTGGACCTTGCAAGTGTCTGAGGTGACCTCATTGGCAAGATTTCGGCCTCTCATGTCTGTCTGGTTACTCTGGTCTAGACAGGGTTCGAAGAGGGTTTTGCCCTTGTTCTCGTCAGTCCTCTGCCATATGAGGTCAGCACCTTGGAAGTCAGAAATAATCTTATTCTTGACTACCCTACTCATGCTTTTATGTATTTGCCAGAACAATTTCAATGACTTGTCTGTGCTTATTCTTTGGCATACCTTTTTTCACTTTAACCACCTTAGTGAACACACTTTAACGTAAAATGG
>JACEFZ010026027.1:0-19343 GCA_014155875.1 Cepaea nemoralis | reverse complement strand
CTGAGAGAATAGATAACTGAACAGTGTAAACTGAGAGAATAGATAAATGAACAATGTAAACTGAGAGAATAGATAACTGACCAGTGTAAACTGAGAGAATAGATAACTGACCAGTGTAAACTGAGAGAATAGATAACTGAACAGTGTAAACTGAGAGAATAAATAATTGAACATTGTAAACTGAGAGAATAGATAACTGAACAGTGTAAACTGAGAGAATAGATAACTCAAAAGTGTAAACTGAGAGAATAGATAACTGAACAGTGTAAGCTGAGAGAATAGATAACTGAACAGTGTAAACTGAGAGAATAGATAACTGAACACTGTAAACTGAGAGAATAGATAACTGAACAGTGTAAACTGAGAGAATAAATAACTCAACAGTGTAAACTGAGATAATAGATAACTGACCAGTGTAAGCTGAGAGAATAGATAACTGAACAGTGTAAACTGAGAGAATAGATAACTCAACAGTGTAAACTGAGAGAATAGATAACTGACCAGTTTGAGCTGAGAGAATAGATAACTGAACAGTGTAAACTGAGAGAATAGATAACTGAACAGTGTAATCTGAGAGAATAGATAACTGAACAGTGTAAACTGAGAGAATAGATAACTCAAAAGTGTAAACTGAGAGAATATATAACTGAACAGTGTAAACTGAGAGAATAGATAACTCAACAGTGTAAACTGAGAGAATAGATAACTGACCAGTTTGAGCTGAGAGAATAGATAACTGAACAGTGTAAACTGAGAGAATAGATAACTGAACAGTGTAATCTGAGAGAATAGATAACTGAACAGTGTAAACTGAGAGAATAGATAACTGAACAGTGTAAACTGAGAGAATAGATAGCTAAACACTGTAGACTGAGAGAATAGATAACTCAATAGTGTAAACTGAGAGAATAGATAACTCAACATTGCAAACTGAGAGAATAGATAACTGAACAGTGTAAACTGAGAGAATAGATAGCTAAACACTGTATACTGAGAGAATAGATAACTCAACAGCGTAAACTGAGAGAATAGATAACTCAACATTGCAAACTGAGAGAATAGATAACCCTACGCTGTAATCTGAGAGAATATATAACTCAACAGAGTAAACATAGAGAATAGATAACTCAACAGTGTGAGCTGAGAGAATAGATAACACTGCAAGCTGAGTAGTAGTAGTAGTAGTAGTAGTAGTAGCAACAGCAGCAGCAGCAGCAGCAGTAGTTGGAGTAGTGGTAAGTGTTGCTGTTATTGTTGTAGTAGCAGCAGCAGCAGCAGTAGTTGGAGTAGTGGTAAGTGTTGCTGTTATTGTTGTAGTAGCAGCAGCAGCAGCAGTAGTTGGAGTAGTGGTAAGTGTTGCTGTTATTGTTGTAGTAGCAGCAGCAGCAGCAGTTGGAATAGTGGTAAGTGTTGCTGTTATTGTTGTAGCAGCAGCAGCAGCAGCAGTTGGAATAGTGGTAAGTGTTGCTGTTATTGTTGTAGTAGCAGCAGCAGCAGCAGTTGGAATAGTGGTAAGTGTTGCTGTTATTGTTGTAGTAGCAGCAGCAGCAGCAGTTGGAATAGTGGTAAGTGTTGCTGTTATTGTTGTAGTAGCAGCAGCAGCAGCAGTAGTTGGAGTAGTGGTAAGTGTTGCTGTTATTGTTGTAGTAGCAGCAGCAGCAGCAGTTGGAATAGTGGTAAGTGTTGCTGTTATTGTTGTAGTAGCAGCAGCAGCAGCAGTAGTTGGAGTAGTGGTAAGTGTTGCTGTTATTGTTGTAGTAGCAGCAGCAGCAGCAGTAGTTGGAGTAGTGGTAAGTGTTGCTGTTATTGTTGTAGTAGCAGCAGCAGCAGCAGTTGGAATAGTGGTAAGTGTTGCTGTTATTGTTGTAGTAGCAGCAGCAGCAGCAGTTGGAATAGTGGTAAGTGTTGCTGTTATTGTTGTAGTAGCAGCAGCAGCAGCAGTTGGAATAGTGGTAAGTGTTGCTGTTATTGTTGTAGTAGCAGCAGCAGCAGCAGTAGTTGGAGTAGTGGTAAGTGTTGCTGTTATTGTTGTAGTAGCAGCAGCAGCAGCAGTTGGAATAGTGGTAAGTGTTGCTGTTATTGTTGTAGTAGCAGCAGCAGCAGCAGTAGTTGGAGTAGTGGTAAGTGTTGCTGTTATTGTTGTAGTAGCAGCAGCAGCAGCAGCAGTTGGAATAGTGGTAAGTGTTGCTGTTATTGTTGTAGTAGCAGCAGCAGCAGCAGTTGGAATAGTGGTAAGTGTTGCTGTTATTGTTGTAGTAGCAGCAGCAGCAGCAGTAGTTGGAGTAGTGGTAAGTGTTGCTGTTATTGTTGTAGTAGCAGCAGCAGCAGCAGTTGGAATAGTGGTAAGTGTTGCTGTTATTGTTGTAGTAGCAGCAGCAGCAGCAGTTGGAGTAGTGGTAAGTGTTGCTGTATTTGTTGTAGTAGCAGCAGCAGTAGTAGTAGAAGAAGGAACTGCGGCAACAGACGCAGCTGCAGACGAAGAAACGGGACTAGCATACGATGTGCTTTTTTTTCTATTCCCGCTCAGATTACATAGTAATCTGGAGTTGTTTACCCCGCGCCGTGAATTCTTAAGCTTCTAAATGCGACTATAGTCGACTTGGATCTAATATGTCGGGACTAATAGTTAAGCAGAAATATCTCTGCCTCATCATCACCATGTCGGTAAGCGACAGCGGTCATGTTTCGCCATCTCACACGATGACCAGAGTCGTGGATCAGCTCTGTGTTCTTGTCTCGACCAAACCCCGTGGCCAAGCCATCCAGGTATTTACTTCTCTGCTTTCCCCTTCGTTCTTTCCCCCTCAGTCTTGCCAGTGTCACCACGTTCTCCAATTTATTTCTTCTCATAACGTGTCCCAAAAAAATGTTGACTGTCCACGTCTATAGTCAGTTTGTAATCATTTTACGGTTTTCATTTTTGTCTTGTAGAATTTGGTAATTGGGTTTTCTGTCTGTCCACGGTATTCTTTGCATTTTCCTCAGAAACCACAGTTCTGCTGCCATTAGATGTTTTTTTTCCCCCACTTGTCTGCTCATTATGCACGTCTCACATCCATACAAATGTATAGTTTCTATGTAGCACCCCGACACTCTTTTTCTGTTGCAACTGATATACTTTTAGTGCTCAGTATGGTTCCCATCTAGCAAAAGTCATGTTTCATTTAATACAGAATCTCTTCCTACTTCAGTTGGAGATCAGGGCTCATATACACTCATTAAACCAAGCCTGGAACAAGAGTAATATCTGTCTCTGAATGTCAACAATTTAAAAGACATTAATGTCCTTTTCATTTATATCGTAGGGTTGGCGAGAATGGATAAAGACAGTAACAGAAAAAGGGAGGAGGGGGGGGGGGAGGGAGGAAGGAAACATACATAATAATATGACAGCATTTGTCAGTATGGCATTCAGTCAATATCTGCAATAATGACATCACTTCAACCTACATCGTTTGAAGTCGTGTATAAAAAATACATCAACCGACAACTCCGAACTCAATTAATTTCACTTGTGTGCTTGTGTGTATATATGTGTCCCTTTTGTGTGTGTGTGGCTCTTTTGTTATCACGCTTGCCCGTAGCATATTACCTGGCAAGTCTCAGTTGTCATAGTAACGAGTGCATGTTTAATTATGTCTTAATTAAAGGCACTAAACACAATAAGCGCAGCATTATGTCGCACGTGCCACAGACTAGCGGGGGAATACCGGGGGTGGCCGATATCGCTGCCCATGACTCGTAGGGCACTGTTGCTGAAATCTGCCGGCTGCCGCTTGAAAGGCATGTATGCCCCTGCTTCACTCTGGCGTAGGACTGGACGGAGAATTTTTGGGGGGTGTTGTATATCTGATGTTTCGGTCGGTCGCTTTGAACTAAAGCGTAGTTTATGTACGTGCTACAATGCATGGTGCACTGGGCTGATTTTTACGTGTGGATTAGTTTTCCCTATTACCTGTGTCCCTCGTCATCAGGCGAACCCACTCCTATCTTCTGAGATGCTTGTAATTTACGTCCCCAAGTCAAGGACGAGAAGTCAACATTTTAGTCCAACTGACCGGTGTAGGCTTTGAACTCGCTACCTCGGCATCAGCACATGGACTGTTTAAGAGCGAGCTTTCTTATGCATTCGGCCATGCTGACCTCTGTATATGAGATATCCACTTTACTGTACATCAGTAATCCACTTTACTGTACATCAGATATCCACTTCACTGTACATCAGATATCCACTTTACTGTACATCATATATCCACTTTACTGTACATCAGATATCCACTTCACTGTACTTCAGATATCCACTTCACTGTACATCAGATATCCACTTCACTGTACATCAGATATCCACTTTACTAAACATCAGATATCCACTTTACTGTACATCAGATATCCACTTAACTGTACATCAGATATCCACTTTACTGTACATCAGATATCCACTTCACTGTACTTTAGGTATCCACTATACATCAGATATACACTTCACGGTACATCAATTATCCACTTAACTGTACATCAGATATCCACTTATCGGTACATCAGATATCAACTTCACTGTACATCAGATATCCACTGCACATCAAATATTGACGTCACTGTATATCAAATATTCACGTCACTGTACATCATGATTGGCACCTTGCCGTCTTGACAAACGATAGTTTGTTACTTTGTGCTTCAAAAAGGCTTACTAACTACAACCCATGGCGGTGCGAATGTGACTGATATGGCCAATTCGCTCTGTAAATGTCCGTTCACAGTGGATGCATGTGAACACATGGTCATTTTCACCATAATGCACCATCGTACGCCTCACACGCTCGGTGTGTGACTTATCTGCAATAATTTTCTCCTTTGTCTTTATTCCATTTCTGATATTTGCCCTCCATGCAACACGTTCAGCGGCGACTTGCTCCCAATGTGCATTATCAATGCCTGTATCAATCATGTCCCGCTTACACACATCTTTGTATCGTAGTAGAGGCCGACCCTGAGATCTCTTACCCATCTGTAATTCACCAAAAAAGATGTCCTTTGATATTCTACCATCATCCATCCTCCTAACGTGTCCTATCCATCTAAGTCTACGAAGACTGAGCATGGAATATACCGTCACACAACCTGATCTTTCCAATACTTCAGTATTTGTGATTTTGTCTTGCCACTTAATACCAAGTATTCTTCGCAGACACCGCATATGAAAGCTGTTTAAACGTTTCTCTTGGTGTGAGTAAATTGTCCAGGCTTCACTGCCATAAAGAAGAGTACTAAGGACACAGGCTTGATAGACAAGGACTTTTGTTTTGGCAGTAAGCTTCCTGTTCTCCCAGACTCTTTTTGCTTAACCTGTTCATTGTTGTTGCTGCCTTACCAATCCTGATGTTGATTTCCTGATCTAGGGATAATTTGCTATTTACCTCTGATCCTAGATATGTAAAATGGCCTACTATCTCTAGTTCGGCGTCGTCAATAAAGATTGATGGTACCCCATGTGCACCTTGTGACATAATTTGTGTCTTCTTTTTGCTAATTGTTAAACCAAATTCAGAACAAGCATTGGAGAATGCAGATAGTAGACGTTGTAATTCTTCCTCAGAGTGGGTCGTAATTGCAGCATCATCTGCAAAAAGCAACTCTCTGATCAGTACCCTCCTAATTTTGGTCTTGGCCTTCAATCTCTGAGCATTGTAGAGGCCGCCATCTGAGCGTGACTGAATGTATATACCACCATCCTGATCACGAAAGGCATATTTCAGTAGAAGTGAAAAGTATATTCCAAAGAGGGTGGGAGCTAGTACACAACCTTGCTTAACTCCACTCTTGATTTCAAACTCTTCTGAAGTTGCATCATCAAACTTGATTATACCCTTCATGCCTGTGTGGAACGATTCCACAATGGACAGAAGAGTTGGTGGGCAGCCAATCTTCTTTAGTGCCTTGAACAGACCCTCACGACTGACCAAATCAAATGCCTTTGTGAGGTCGATGAAGGCAATAAACAGTGGTTGATTCTGTTCACGGCATTTTTCTTGCATTTGTCGCAATGAGAATATCATATCAATGGTAGACCGGTTCTGTCGGAAGCCACACTGTGATTGGGGTATGCTTGATCTCCTAGAACTTGAAGTCTGCGCAGAACAATTCTGGCAAATACTTTCCCAACAATACACAGAAGTGAGATACCCCTATAGTTGTTACAGTCGCTCCGATCGCCCTTGTTCTTGTACAGTGTTATGATGCTTGAATCTTTGAAATCCTGTGGGACTTGTCCTTCTCGCCAGCATAGCTCTATTAGCTGGTGGATCTGTAGAGTGAGTGTGTTCTGCCCACTCCTGATAACCTCTATTGGAATCCCATCCTTACCTGGGCCTTGCCAGATGCAAGTTCATTTGTAGCACACCTAACTTCTGTTATGGTGGGAAGTGTGTCCAGGTGGTCAAGAGTTGGCAGGGCCTCTATGGCGTTGAGGGCATCATCCGCTAGTTTGGTCTCACTTGAGTAAAGCTCCAAATAGTGCTCTACCCATCTATCCATCTGCTGTTTCTTATCAGTGATGATTTTTCCAGTCAAGGTTTTTTCGATGGTGCACTTCTTTTGATCATTGGACCACAGGCTTTCTTTATCCCTTCATACATGCTTCTGATGTCTCCCTTATCACTTGCATTTTGAATTGACTAACATAACTTGATCCAATAGTCATTTGCACACTGCCTGGCAGCCTTTTGCACATCCTACCTAGATTGCTTCAGCTCACTGACAGTGTTACGCGTTGTTCTTTCCTTGTTTCGTAAGAGAGCCATCTTCTTTTTATCAATCAAGGGCTGCAGTGTCTGGCTGTTTGCCGCAAACCAGTCCTGCCTCTTATGATCCACAGTGCCGTAAACCCCTACCGCTGTTTTATAAAGAGTTTCCTTAAGTTTACCCCACTTTTCACTTACTGTACAATTTTCTGATGTATCAGTGAAAGCGTCTTCAAGTTGCTGTTGGAACTCAAAGCACTTATCAGGATCGTGGGTGTTAATAATATTAATCCTGGGGCTAGATTTGTGTTTAGCTGTGTAGATTCTCTTTGGTCTCAGTCTAACCCTTGCAACAACCAAAGAATGATCCGTATCACAGTCAGCACTGTGGTAACTTCGAGTTAATGATGTTTGGTTCAGATGTTGTCTCCGTGTGATGATGAAGTCCAGCTGATGCCAATGGCCGGATCTTGGATGTTTCCATGTGACCTTATGCAGCTCTTTTGTTTTAAAAAAGGAGTTTGTAATACACAGGTCCTTTCTGGGGCAATGCTCCAGCAGCCTTTGTCAATTTTCATTCATGCGACCGATATTATATTTCCCAATGCACACTGGCCATGAACTCGAGTCCTTACCCACACGAGCATTGAAATCACAGAGCATATAAATGTAGTCGGATTTTCGAATTGTCTTGATCACAGAGTCTAACTCCTCATAGAACGAATTCTTCATATCATCAGGGGAAGTGAGAGTCGGTTCATATGCAGTGATAATGGTGGCGAAACCACAACAGTTTGCCAAGCGAGGGGATAATAGTCTTTTATTACCTCTAGCTGGAATTTCAATCATTCCATGTAGCGAATTCTTCACACAAATCCCCCACCCTGTTGATTTTTTTCTGCCTGCCCTCTACCCTTCCAAATAAGGTGTAATTGTTTTCCCTGACTGACCCTTCCTCAGCGAGGCGAGTCTCCTGCAGGCCAGCAATATCAATATTAAGACGATTGAGTTCGGCATCAATCACAGCCGTTTTTCTCACATCGTCAATATTCGTCAGGTCAGTGGAAAATCCTGGACACATGGTTCTTACGTTCCAGGTTGCAAGCCGTAGCTTGAGGTTTCTATTTTTCTTTTTAGTAATACCTGGTGCATTGGTTTTACAGCCTGCGATTCAGATTTTGTCCTAGCCCCAAGCACCCATTGAAGCAGGCAGGCTGTGGCGGATCAGCACCCAACTGGCCGGGGGCTGCCCAGCTTGAGGCGGGCGGTAGCTGATCAGTGACACCTGTAGGTGTCTCCCACCGTCAGAGGCAACCCGTGGCGCCCCATGTCTACGCCAATTGACAAGGACTTATAACCCGTAACTGCTACCTCTCGCTTTGATTCCGAGACCGGTTAAGACCAGGGATGGAGTTATACCTCTCCATAGCACAAAGCCTGGGCTAAAATATAGAGACCATGTGTTGCCCATGCAGCATGATCCCTCTCTCGGCCTGTCCAGCTCACTCCAGAGGAAAGATAACAGCAATACATCTGGAACAAGACAAGCTGCAGAAGCTCTCGGATCAACAAATCAATGCTCGAACTGTCCGCCTGTCGGAGCTTCGATCCTAGACCAGCTGCCAACCAAGGCTTAGGGCCTTGTCTGCCCTGCCATGACATTTTGTCTTTAGGTTGCATTTCCTCGCACCAGGATAAAGTCTGTACCCTCCCAATTGCGATCTTCCGCCCGAAGCCGTTGGCACAATGTGGGGTGTCGGGTTTGGTAAGCGCCGCCCAACATTCGGCGCTAACTGAAGTCGGGTAGTACCGTCTGCTGTCATTACGGTAGCTCAGTCATGTCTCACTAAGACCTGACTCACTGTACATCAATTATCCACTTAACTGTATATCAGATATCCGTTGTACTTCCAATATTGACGTCACTGTATATCAGATATTCCCGTCACTATACATCATAACATGTGTGGATCCCTTCCTTACGCCTGGAGAAGTATTGGTTATGTTGCATAGACCCAGCGGCACCCCAAGGATGACGTGGTCAATATCACGCCGGCCGCTTTACTTCCCCAGGCATGTCCTGTTATCCATTTCAAGCTGGGTCCACCTGGAAGCCAGATCATTAGGGAAAAAATTAAAGGCAAAAAGGCCAGTTTCAAGGTTATTATTCCAGCATACGACAAAGGGGGGGGGGGGGGGGGGGAGCGGTAGAAAAGCGCACTGATCACTGCACTACCACTCCCTTATGTATAGTGTGGTGTGGTATCCCTACCACACAGCTCTCCTGATCTGCTAAGTGATGTATCCCCCAGATAGCGACATAGCGGTAGAAAAGCGCACTGACCACTGCACTACCACTCCCTTATGTATAGTGTGGTGTGGTATCCCTACCACACAGCTCTCCTGATCTGCTAAGTGATGTATCCCCCAGATAGCGATGTCGCACTATCACTTTACTATTTAACACAGTTACAAACACATAACTCTGATAAAGATTTAACTAACTCCTTTTTGGTCAATTTAAAAGATAATAATAGATGCGCAGTGTAGTGTAGTGTAGTGTAGTGTAGCGTACCGTAGTGTAGTGTAGTGTAGTGTAGTGTAGTGTAGTGTAGTGCCCACGGTGTCAGCTTGCCAGGTGGCAAGTACGCCCTATAGGTCACCGATAAAGTGGACCCTTTTACGCATTAGACATTAATAACCTTTTAGGAGCTTTGTATCCTGGCCACAAATATTTTTAGATCCAATCCGTTTGTGTCTATGTGTGTGTGTGTGCGTTTCTGTCTGTGTGTACACAGGTTAACACGCCGACATGTAAGTACTCACGCCTACACACTATGCATATATACGCAGCATTATTAGGGAACTCCTACAGGGAAAAGGCACAAATACCCCGTACTGTAATAGAACACAAATGAATGAATGGAATCGATCATTCGCTGTCAATTTTAATCTTTGGAATTCGACACCTGATAAAACACGACTCCTTTTGATGTCGATTACACTTTTCGATGTCAGAACGAGGGCGTAAATCCCAGATACACAAAACAAGAAAGGAGAATTATTGACTGTAATGGTCTGTGAAAACGAACGTACCAGAGAATGGAATAAATTGCCTCGGAAATTGAGGCACAAAATCTGCACGGAAGTTCTTCAACTTGATGCTTGGAATGCTGAATTAATCTAATATCGACTCGTCTGTTGAGATATAACGGATTTTGGAGCGTAAAATAACATTGATCCAAAGCACTTGATTCTGGCTGCCACTGAAGCATACACAGTTTCTTAAGGCAGCGATTGGGTACCTTTAGTACCAGCTATTGGCGATCCCTTTGGGAATACAAGCACGTAAAAACAGGTGGTGGAAAATTTCGAACATCTTGGTTAATTAATTACCAACAATGGTGACACAATGACAGAAATTAAAAGACGAATATCTATTGCTCTTCACAAACTAAAACAAGTTAATAAATTGTGGAATGAGACAGATAGACCTATACAAATTACATTTTTAAGAGCATGCATCTTTCCCATTGCAACATACGCCTGTCAGACATGAACGCTTACTAAACAAGCTTAACAGCGCATAAATGCCTTTGAATATAAATGATATAGACGGGTTCTAACAATATCTTGGATAATGAAACGAACAAATGCATTCTTCTTCTTCTTCTTCTTTTGTTCGCCTGAAATATGCTTATAATTGCAATGTTGTCTCTCGTATGAATCCAACAGTCTTTTTTAGTTCATTCAGCGGTCCATAGAGTTTATTTTCCACAAATGCATTCATACCACAAGATCTGAATATTGAAGAAGTTTGTCTACCAAAGATGATAAAACAAAAATTGAAATAGTTTGGTCACTTGAAACGTCATGAAAGAGAACAAAGAGAACGGAAGGGTATTTAACCGGAAAGAGAGGAAGAGGAAGGGCAAAGAGAAGATGGGTGCAGGTTGTGGCAGATGATCTCTAGATGGGTGTATCGAACGCGGGACATCATGCTTATGACCGAAAAGTTTTCCGGAAGGTTGTTATAGGAGCGAGGTTCTGCAAAGGACATGGTACTGAATGAATGAATGAATGAATGAATGAATGAATGACTGACTGACTGACTAACTGACTGACTGACTGACTGACTGACTGAATGAATGAATGAATGAATGAATGAATGAATGAATGAATGAATGAATGAATGAATGAATGAATGAATTAATTAATTGATTAATTTCTGTTATGGATCTTTGGTGTTATAGGGAGATCACATTTCATAGGCATGAATGTACGGGGTTGGAAGGGGGTGTGGAGGCCAGTCTTGTCCTCTGTTGGCGGGCGATGAACGCTGGCCTTGAACCTCGTCCGACCGAGTTCATGACGTTATCTGCGTAGCCCCCTATCGATTACATTAATACGATAATGATGTAATACTTGCTGTTAGTTGTCCTCTTGGTGTTAGCATATCCTTTGTCTGTGTCTGTCATATCTAACATCGTCTTCTTCTGGTGCCGTGAGTTGCTGACATCCTCAGTTCAGGTTGTCACTTTTCTCGCAATTTGACCGAACTTTAGACTTGTCCTTCTTTTTCTGCTATTCATCTTTCAATGGAACACTGACCGTTAACAAACTCAAGCCAAATTCTTTGTAGGCGTGTTCATGATTGGGTAGGTTTTGCAGCTAAAGCTTTCTATGGGATGAGGTGACCGATCCTCTTCAAACACATGTTTCCCTTTATCTTTAGACTTGTTTACGTTTGGTTCTATCTCATCTCATCTCATCATGTTCCTCTAGTACCTTGCCGTGTCGAGGTGAAGTATAAACATCGTGAGAGTGCCCGATTATGGACTTCATATATCGATATTCCCATGGACTCTGCTATTCCCTCCGTCCAACGATGATGAACAAACGAGTAATGAAAACTAGTATACAACAGGCAATAGGAGGGCCAAACAGAAGACAACGAAAATCCTGGAATGAAAACCTTAAAGAATGGACAAGACATATGCAAACTTGTGCTTGTTGCTGAGGGCATAGAGCAGTGGGAGGTTGTGATTACTCGTGCTTCCGTCATGACATCCTTACAACCCACGCCCGGAGTTATGCGGTGAGAAATTCTCCATCTTGTAGGAGACATGATTAGGAAAGTTCAACAGCAGTCCAGTGTCAGAACAAATGTGATGATGAGTGGCATGGCTGATGTACGCGAGTAAAGCAAACGACCTTTTCCTGCGCCTTCACTGATTCAGTGTCAAATAATTAAAAAAAAAAACGTTTTAACCAAACATGGTACACAATCAAATAAAAAAAGCATTATAATATAAATTTCTGTTCACTGAGCATTACAATTACGGAAGTTACCGTGAAACAAAAGAAACGATGACCTTAGTATGGCCACATATCGCCCTTTTATCCAAATGGGAGGTCACATATGGCGATATATAGGGTGTATTTTTAATGACTGTGCAGTGTTCGAAAATATTGCTGTATTCACCCTCTGTAAAGTTCATGCAACATAAAAGGTAAATACAAAACGTGGACCGGCAATATTTTCAAACACTGCACAGTCATTAAAAATACACCCTGTATTATCCTTCGGCACTGAATCAGTTCAGTCGTATTAAGCATATGGTACTAGTTCATATTTTATAGACCAACCGACACTCGGGGAGTCATATGGTCACCTCCGACAACCTTCACCCCTCAAGGCATTTTAGATTTGCTGTACCTGAAAGCTCGCTCCATGTCGAAGGTGTTACGGACGCAGTTCGTAATCCCGCATACCGCGTTAGAAACACAGCTATGGGTACCGGTCTTTCAGAAAGCAATGGCAAACTACAGAACGTAAAACTTGCCCAGGAATCACGAAGAAACCCCCCCCCACCCCCCACCCACCAAAAAAATGCTGGGCTTGACTGCTACGTCCGTAAAGGATATGCAACTAAATATAAAATAAAAAAAGCACCTGAAAGTCCAGATCAACTTTCAAAATATACCTCGATCCGAATTGGACCACATGACCACCGACAGGGCAGGTTAGCAGGTCTGCGTCTAGCCAGAATTATATATATATATATATATATATAGTATATATATATATATATATATATATATATATATATATATATATATATAAAGGAGGTTAAGGAGAGAGGATCAATTTCATTGCACCGGGTGTATCCCATATGACTTCGCGGCAGCCAAAAAAGTCGTACAAAGCAGGAACTCCAGTGACACACCCTAGACATCTCTGAGAGAATTGTGTCCCTAAACCAATGTCGGAGCACGGAATCGAATCCCCAACCTTCGGAGCGCGAGGCATGCGACTTAACTACTTCACCAGGAGACACAACACCACCCCCCCCCCCCCTCCCCCCGCTTTCCACCTTTCCGTGTGATATAATATATATGAAGATATAATTCGTCACGCACGCGACTTACGGCAGTGTTTTTCATTGGGGTGACATAAGTTTTTCCTTTGCCAAGAATTACAAATGAATTTAAACGATAAGAAACGGCAAACTGTCGCCGCCACGGCACACTTTTGCATGAAAACTCGTTAAATGTTCTTAACGTGCTCCAGTTTTCTTGTCCAGCCGTGTCACCTGTCGCTGCTGCTTGTATTTTTCAGCTCCCGATTTCTGTTAATCATTAAGTTGTTTTTGCTTGGGATCTCTTGAAATGAATCTCCACTCGGTCTTTGTCTGTCTGTCTGCCTGCCTGCCTGGCATTCGTTCTGTGTGTACCTTCCTGTCTGCTTGTCTGGCTGCGATTCTATTGCCTCCCTGTCGATCTGTTTTCCTGTATCCTTCTCGCGCCCAGTCTGTCTGTCTGTCTGTCTGTCTGTCTGTCTGTCTGTCTGTCTGCCTCTCTTGTAGTAACCGCCTGCCTGTCTGTCTGCGCGTCTACTGCCTTTCTTTCAGTCTGTATATATATAGTCAGGCCTTAGTCATATATGATGTTTTTTCCGCATATCCTTTACAGGACATCGCTGTCAACACCAGCATTTTATCGCTGTTGTTGATTTCTTGGCAAGATTACGCTCAGTAGTTTACCGTTGCTTTCTGAGCGGCCCGTTCACTTATCCCGTAAGTCACCAACGCGGCGAGAACAGCTACCAATTCTCGCGCGCTGCGTTACCCTACGTAGATAAACGGGATTACGGAGAAAGTCGTTTAAACCCTAAGCTAGGGAGACCGGCCAGATATGACTGAGATATCTGCTTTCTGTTAACTCTGAATGTTAAACGGCGCTCACCAAATCCGACCCCCCCCCCCTTCCCACCCTCACCCACAAATTGTGCCAAAGAATTCGGGAGGACGAGCGCAATTGGGAGGGTCCAAGCCTTACCCTAGCGCATGGAAATGTAACCTAAAGGCTAAATGTCATGGCTGGGCAGAAAAGATCCTAAGCCTTGGTTGTCAGCTGGTCTAGGGTGGAAGCTATGTCAGGCGGACAGCTTGAGCATTGCTTTGCTCATCTGGCAGCTTCTGCTTCTGCTCTTGTTCCAGATGTATTGATGCTAAACTTTCCTCTGAAGTAAACTAGGCAGGACGAGAGAGGGATTATGCTGCATGAGCAACACATGGTCTCTAAATTTAGCCCAGGCTGTGTGCTATGGAGAGGTATACCTCCATTTTACAAACTTGCATGTGTCAATGCGGCAAGACTATAGTTTTTCTTATTGCTTTTCTCCTGTAACTTGCCATTCAAACAAGGCATTCATGGAGGGAAAACTCTGCACATATTTCAATGAGGAGAAGCTCAAAGAGATATAGAATGTCCGCAGCAAATTACGCTTTCCCATTTCCTCATGCCACAACTCTCTCAATGAACTCTTTCTCACCCAGTGACCCCAGACACACCCTCACCTTTCACGTCTAATATTGCCTTTGCTGCTGTACACACCTCATATGAAACGAAGATGGCCGAAATTCTTAACCTCGATAAGACTCCAGAAATACGAGCAGCAGCCATGGAGCGAGGGAGAAGCTAGAAGTGTTAATTAGATATAGCAAACAGAAATGATTTAGTGACGTCTCGTTTTCAAACCGTGCTCAATTCATTTCCCATCGTGTGTAAACAAATTCATTTGCAAGGATCATCATCATTAATTTATGCCATTCCGATTAGCGTGGGCGGTCATGTTTCACCGTCTCATACTATCACCATGGTCGTAAATCAGCTCTGTGCTTTTGTCTCGACCGTGCCACGTTGCCAGTATTTAGCTCTCTACCTTCCCTTTGTTCTTTTCTTCCCAATCTTGTCAGTTGTCACCACACCGATTTCTCCAATGTATTTCTTCTCATAACTTGCCCAAAACATGTTGGCTGTCTACGTCTAATTTTCTCTTATCAGTTTATTGTTTTCGTTTGTTTCTTGTAGGATTCGCTAATTGTTTTCCTGTCTATCCATAGTATTCTTTGTATCTCCTTCAAAAACCACATACCCACTGTCATTATACGTTTTTCAGCTTGTCCACTCATTGTCCACATTTCACAACGATACAAAAGTACAAGTTCTATGTATCACATCAACACTAGGTTTCTCTTTGCAAGGATACGAATCTAACGTCTCATTCCCTTGCACTGAACTGACACTGTTCAAACATGCCCAAGACAATAGACAGTTCATAAAGACATACACAGGTATTGTTTGGCGCTGATAGAAGTAGAGGAAAGAAGCAGGGATTAGAGGTCGAACTAGACAAAAACAAAATAGAATGAGAAATTACTTCTGATTTTCTCGGAAGCGTTTCGTCACAGATGTGGAAAAAGAAAAGCTTAATGTCATATCATAGTTCGGGATCTTGGGTTTGTGGACATCGGAGTTGGTGCATTGTAGCCAGTGAGGGGTGTCATATTACGACTGTTTACATGCAAACAAGCAAGCTCATCTCTACATCATGTTCAAACATCTTATAAACATGGACATCACTACAAGGTAAAATATCTCAGAAATTATCGAATACTGCATGGTCATGGTATGTCATACGCACCCGGTCCTATAATAGTTAGTATATGAGGGGAGTACGGAAGACCACTGGCAACACATGGGACAGATGATATATAGAAGTCCTTTAAAAATAAAAACACGAGCATGGGTAACGCTGCAAACCCTTAAATGTAGAAGAACGAAGAAATAAATATCCAGGTTTTAATACAAGCAATAACAGCGTTCCTGAAGTCAGAGTCTATTTAAAAAAAAAAATACAGAAGCACATAAGGAAGCTAGAAATTTGATAAAGGCGATCCAGGTTTTTATTGGAACAGTTGAGGAAGAGATGCAGAAGTAGCAGCAGCGAACTGAAATTCATAGACCTTTATAGAATTATAAGCTTCCAGCCAAACACATCATGAAGTGACCAGATGGTTACAATACGCTTAATAACAGTTGAAAGTTAGGACGTTAATTCACTACATTATACAGTATTTGGGGACTAGGAACATGTTTCTCAGAGCATTGTTAGGAATCTCTTTAGAAGCTGATAAGGTACCATGGGACCCAACAGGAGATCATTGACTGAATAAAACCAACTTATAAATACATGACATGTACATTTCATCACATGGAGAAACGAAGTAAGAACAAGAGTCGACAGTGATGCCTTTTGTCAGTGTTACTATTCCCATTGACTGAAGACTGGATTTATATTTTTCTCGCTAGCTTTGAACTCAAGCGTAGTCCTTACATGTGCTACTACTACTACTTCTAGTGTACTGGACTGATTAGAAGGTGTGGCATGTGTATGGACTACTCTTGAATTCAAAGCCATCGAACGTACACCCAAAAAAAAACAATACTAATCCACTCATAATAATCAATAGTCAGTAAGAATAGTAAAACCGACAAAAGGCATCCCTGTCACACTGTTGTTATTACTTAAAAGGTATATGTTACTTTTACCATATGACCACCTTTACATGTCACGACTTTTTAATATAAGGATTTATCTAGTTATTTCACTTTATGTTGTGTGATTTCTGCAGTATGTACCTGACGAGATGCTGCGAAATATGCCAGGCAATAAATCGCAATCTATTGTTTGTGTCTTCGTTATTCAAATTCACCACGGGAAAACGTTGTTTTGAATATATATATACAATATATATATTGGTTCGCATATCCTTTACAGGACATCGCTGTCAATATCAGTATCTTTCAGCTGATTGTTGATGTCTTGGCAAGATTACGCTCAGTAGTTTGCCATTGCTTTCTGAGCGACCGGCTCACATACCCCTAAGGTACCGACGCGGATAGAACCGCTACCGATTCTCGCGCAACGTCACGTTACTTCAAGAGTATATGAGATTACGGAGAAAGTCGTGTAACCTCTAGACCAGGGAGACCGGCACGACTTTATATTTTGGCTTTATTAAAAGGTATATGTTAGTTTCTCCATATGGTCACCTTTACATGCTACGACTTTTTATGTTGCCTTTATTAAAAGGTATATGTTAGTTTATCCATATGACCAAATTTACATGTCACGACTTGACATGTTGGCTTTATTGAAAGGTATATGTTTGTTTCTTCGTATGACCAACTTTACATTCAAGATGTTATATGTTGTTTTTATTGAACGGTATATGTCAGTATGTCCATATACCCAACATTACATGTCACGACATTATAGGTTGGCTTTATTAAAAGGTATATGTTAGTTACTCCATATGACCAACTTTACATTTCACGACTTTATTTGTTGGCTTTTTTCAGTTTCTCAATATGACCAAATTTACATGTCATGACTTTATATGTTGTCTTTGTTCAGTTTCTCCATATGACCAACTTTACATTTCACGACTTTATTTGTTGGCTTCATTCAGTTTCTCCATATGACCAACTTTACATGTCTGTCATGACTTTATATGTTGGCTTCATTCAGTTTCTCAATATGACCAACTTTACATGTCTGTCATGACTTTATATGTTGGCTTCATTCAGTTTCTCAATATGACCAACTTTACATGTCTGTCATGACTTTATATGTTGGCTTCATTCAGTTTCTCAATGTGACCAACTTTACATGTCACGACTTTATATGTTGTCTTCATTCAGTTTCCCAATATGACCAACTTTACATGTCACGACTTTATATGTTGTCTTCATTCAGTTTCTCCATATGACCAACTTTACATTTCACGACTTTATATGTCGGCTTTTTTCAGTTTCTCCATATGACCAACTTTACATTTCACGACTTTATTTGTTGGCTTCATTCAGTTTCTCCATATGACCAACTTTACATGTCATGACTTTATATGTTGTCTTCGTTCAGTTTCTCAATATGACCAACTTTACATGTCACGACTTTATATGTTGTCTTCATTCAGTTTCTCAATATGACCAACTTTACATGTCATGACTTTATATGTTGTCTTCGTTCAGTTTCTCAATATGACCAACTTTACATGTCATGACTTTATATGTTGTCTTCATTCAGTTTGCAGGTGTGGCAAGATTTATTACCCATGATTCTTTAAGAAATACCCACAAGCAGGTGTTTGCAGGGATCTCTGCAGCTGGACCTCATTGGTCTGATTTGGCAATCTCAGATCTTGGGATATCTCAAGCCTAATATCCACTGAGGCAGTCCTGCTTAACTCCTTTGTTCCTTCAAACTCTGTCGACTTCTAAAACAGAGCTCCTATAGACAATACATAGCCCTGCTCCACTCGCTTGTTCCTTCAAATTATGTCGACTTCTGTTTATGTTTTATCCTTCTACCGAAATACATTTTTTATTTAAATTACAGGGTTTGGTTTCACGTGCAGCCATTTTCACAACCCGACCATCGTCTGTCCACAAATAAATGAATCAAATTTCCCTGTGCCTACTAAAGATAAAAAAGATAAGAATAATGAAGAAAATGATGTTATTACAGTGTGTCTGGATGAAGAAAAAAAACCCACATACACATTTAGCTGAAACAGAATTTTGCGCGCGCGCGCACACACACACACACACACACACACACACACACACACACACACACACACACACACACAAAAGCACTGTTATTGATATTTTACATAATATATTCAAGATTATGGCAGTGATGATGATGATGATCATATACCATGATTTTAATTAATTAAGTTGCATGACCTTCAAAGGACGTAGCAGTGAACCCCAGCATTTACGCTGTTCGTGATTCCTGGGCAAATTTTACGTTCAGTAGTTTGCCATTACTTTCTGAACGACCGGCTACTATGCCTTTTTCGAAGAAAAAAACCCAGCACCGTCGTGTTTCGAACCCGGGTATACGGGATCACAAACCTGATACAGAAGGCATAACAGAGCTATTAGAGATAGCTGCGATTCATAAAAGGGGAGAACATGTCAGGGGACACAAAAGACAACAGCAAAGAAACCGAGGTAACGAAATGCCTGATATTTGTGGCCCGCTCAGTGTGTAAACATAGCATGGTTCTATGTAGATTTGCAATCCTCTAAAGTATACTCTGCGCTATCTCAGACTGTTTGTGTTCATGACTAGTTTCTAGTATGGTACATTCATGATTAGTTCCTATCGTGGTGAAATCATGACTAGTATACATTGTGTGCATGCATGTCCAGTTCTTATTGTGGGGTATTTATGCTATTACG
>JACEFZ010026026.1:0-30452 GCA_014155875.1 Cepaea nemoralis | reverse complement strand
TGCCGGGATAGTTCGAGTAAATGCTCTCGTCAGGGTCTGGCTTAGGGGGTCTCGGGGGTGGCATGTTGTGGGTATGTGACTAGCGTCTGCCTGAGAGCTTCTGATGGTTATTTCAGGGGGAAACTTCTCACAGATGTGGTGTTGTTGTGCCTAAATTTCGACACGTAATTGTTCAACACGTAATTGAGGAGACCCAGTAGCTCGTGGGGAGTCAGGCAGCTCGTCGTGAATGTGTGGTGGTTTTAAATACTTGTTTCACGCAGGATGGCAAACGTCTGGCCACAACTGACCGACCAAAGGAGTAGAAGGTGGGCTTTCTATGAAATCTCTGGAATTTTGGTGACGACTCTGAAGTCCCCTTGGAAATAATCACATCTTCTTGGTTTACAGATCGTCTAGCAATTCATAAGGATTTGCTGGTGAGACTTGTGCAGCACCGTAAAATTCAATCCCCATGTATAATTGATCTATAGACGCCACGCTTTGTGTATCAGTAAACTACTGGTGTGTAGATGATCTTTGTCTGTGCCACACAGCTGTTGATAGCGACTGATCACTGAAACCGGTATGCGATTGTGACCATGGGAATGCTTGGCTTGAGAATTGTAGATCGAGATAACTAGCTGGGAATCTAGTTTTACTTACTAGGTAACATTACCTTTAGAGCTGAGCTCTGATACAGCACTGCGCGAAAAAACTGGCGCCCCAACTTTGCTATGTCGATGAGGGCTGTCAAGCGACTGTACTGCGACAGACGAAACCACTGTGCGGCCTGAAGGCAGTCCAAGGTAATCATACCACCCATGAGTTGAAAGCTGTGTGCCAGACCAGCAGACCCTTCACAGAATCTAAATTGCATCTGCACAGTTATAGTACACGCAGAGAACACTGTGAGTAGAATACGATTCCTCCTCAGCCCCGACACCGACTAGATGGCTAATATTCCAAACACTAACGCCGCTTACAGCCGGGCTAAGTCTCCAATACTTAGCCCCAGAATTACGATCACTGACAGCACAAGGCGGTGTTCTCTCTAACTCCGCCACCATATAACTCCACAGAGCTCAGACCACCACTGTCTGGCTCAAAGCTAAATTCCCCTTCAATTTTCCAGACTTGTCTATTTATTCATTCTTGTCCGACCTCCCAGGGAGTGCCCTTTAACTCCGTGATCACACTTATCAGTTCCCATGAAAATAGCATTTAGAATTCTCCTTTGTTTCTTCCTTTGCTGGCAGGATTCATTTTCCCCCAGGTAATTTTAATCTCGACAAGTACGTTATTTCTTAAACAGTTCTTTGGGGCTTCCCCATTGACTGCCGATTTATCTTATGCTTACGTGCCTTAACCAACACTTAATCTGGGATTACCCCAGTTTGTTGCAAATTGCGATCACCCTGTCGGCCTCGCATTTGCATATTGCTTTGTTACTTTTCACATTCTTAGTTCGCATATTAGCCATATCTTGGCATATCTACCTCCAACTATCTGACCTGCCACCCGCCTGTTATTTTGCTGACCCAGTTAACCTGTTTATGTTGTAACCTTCCTAGCTAGGGCAATCACCCCCGATTAGGTCCGCTCATACACCTTACACAAGCCAACTATGCAAACGTAAAATTCAAGAAACAGGAGAACATATTTACTATGCATGTAGAAGAATCACAGCCACACAGACTGCACTACAACAACTCACAGAAACACACTCACAAATAAAAAAAAAACACTGACATATACAAAGTAATCTTCTTAAACACAATACCTACAACTACAACAGACAAATAAACAAAACTACGTGTAGTGTTAGAAGAATAAAGACATTATGGTATAGCCAAAACTCGGCCAATCACAATAGGCAAACAATACCTCATTCATATTAAGAGAAATTAGTTAAATCTATATCGCAACCCCGCCCACCCCAAATAAATGTACCTGTGTGTGACAAGATCGCCTTGGGTGTTGAGAATTAACCAAGCTCAAGGTGTCTCTAGCACTCCCGTGTATTCTGACTCCAGGTGCTGGACAGGTAGATACACTGTTTACTCTGCTGTTGACATCGTATTGATTGACTATGTCTACAAGCCCCTCCCAGATTCTAGACCCCCACTATCTACCCTCTCCCTTGGGACAATGAACACTGAGGCATCGTCCGAGACCACACTCAATAATTGTACAAAACATATGTCAACACAAACACGGTTTATTCTACACTAGAGAAAATAGGTATGAATTGAACATCCTGATATAATATGTCTATTTACAATAGTAGAGGATAGAGTAGAGACAGAATCGGAGATGCTGCTAGAATCATCATCAGGCTGAGAAGTAGATGTAGTGCAAATGTTCCGTCCAGTCGGTCCGCCACTCACCCGGCTCCCTTCCAGTATGATGACTGGAACCTTGGAGACCACTCCGTCCCAAGAGCTCGGATCGACAGCTAGAGGAATTACCCACTTGGACCACACTAGACTGGATGCACTTCCAATCCACAACGTCACAATGAGTCACTGTTAATAACCCTAAACAGTTCTCAATAACAGCCTGTCTGGGAGACCCTCTACCTTGAGATGACCCCAGTTAATCTCTTGGCTTCAGTTGATGTAGCAAATGACCAACCTAATGGTCCTGGAACAGAATCGCTTACCCCTGGTTGGGTAATGGAACATTACTGCGGCGAGTTCAGACGAGTCACACGAAAAGTACATATATTCGGGCAGATGATATAAAAACACTGCACAGTCACTAATACTCCGACTCCTTCGGAGTCAAAGCACACTAGATAATTAAATTCGATAAACCTTGGTGACCGACCATAATGTCATTGTTCTTGGACTCAGTTGTCAAACCATTTGATCACACCACTAATTTTCAGTTCACGTCAACTATGTTCCTCAGGACAAGTCTGAGTGCCCTGTATACCTGCACTAGTTCATGTAATCATAATATGCAAGCTGGTGTAGGTCTAGCCATGCCCGTACCCTAGTGCCGACGTAGGTACTGCACAAAGATAAGTGCCAATCTCTGCTTGGAATCTCCGACGATTAGGCGAATAAACAATGGACTTGGAATTGATGAGCTCCCAGAGCTGTGACTACCCCAACTTGGTATGTCTCTCTGGATCACTGTGGGATAATAAGTGTGAGCACCATATACAATGGGCTGAAATAAAGTCTAGGGTATATGATTCATTTGGTCCCTCAGGTTCGCCGAATAGGCAGTTGATTCGAGACAGTTTCTTTCCCAAAAGACTCCAGGAATAGAGTAGTTATTGGCTCTTTTGAAAGAAGAATGGGATGATGGTCGAATAGACTCCACCCACATTACAAGGTAAACTACTTTCCTGAAGACTAAAACAGAGAATAGGCCACTTAACCACAGATCTCTATCAAGTTGTTATCCTTGAATAAAATATCTGAGACTGTGTGTTGGTCGACCTCCCACTGGATTCTCTGCAGATATATATATATAAACACAGTAGCACATTTCTCTACGACAACAAACAGTGTAACACTGGTCACGTAGACAATGAAAAACTCTCCTGACGAACATATATGTTTATTGACAGACTCATAAGCTGGTATCTGAGACTCTGTCTCCCGTACACTCTATATAACCATCAACCAAAAATATACATTCTCAAATAATGTATGTACTGATAATCTAAAAACATCAGGAGAATGGAGAGTCCCTCCACACCGGGCTTCTCTACACTGTCTTTCTTCTCCCACACCAACAGTTCGATGATGACACTTATACTGTTCTACCCTACTCCTCTTCCTCTTCTACCGCTAAAACAGCTGGGCTCTCCCATCCTAATTTTGACCAAACTCCACACTGTGCCACTGAGGTAAACAAAGGTTCTCTGGATACTGATCAAGGTAATGGTGATGCGGATCGTTGTTATTGATAAAAGCCAGTCATGATTGACCAACAAAAAAAGAGGAACTGTTCTCAAATGGTCCCTTCTATAAAATTGATGATGGTGCATGACTTGAAGTCTGGATCACTCAATCTGGACTTGGTTTCGAGAGGATAAAACTATATCTGCATAAAATAAGGGATTGCAACCCTTGATAAAAACGTCCATCAGTTAGGACAAGTTGTAGCACGAATGCTCCAACGACGTACTGGAGTTGTTGATAAAGGAAGGACTATCCCTGAGTATGGGTCAGAAGCCAGTTGAATCTCTCCAGGTGATTTCCAGTAATTGGTAAGACGTGCATGCGTAATCTGGGAAAACGATGAAGTCTCAAATGTCTCAGCACGACATTTAACAACCCTAGAGAAGTGTAGCTGGGTTCATATAAACTGAAGACTATGACGACCTCTCAGAAGAAAAGAACCATTCCATCTGTGACTGCGGCATATCTATAACTTCCCTGATTCACCAGGAAGAATAAGAAGCCCCTCTCCCAACATTCTGGAAGAATAAAGCACAGACTCTCAACAAAGTTGCTGGGGTTTCCAGCGAACGAAGAACTCTCTATGCGTTAGTGTCATCTCTAGCTGAACATCGATATGCGGCTTCCCGGAATATAAATGGGTACCTGCTTCGTCGCAAGAAAAAGAGGAATCCACAATGTCGCAGTGGGGACATTGTACCACAGGAAGATCCGTGCTGGTTTCGAAGTTCACTCCAATAAGTATGACTCTTCACATCGAGAGACACCTCCAGTCCATAAGTTGCAGAATATACTTCCTGATATTACAGGGATAAAATGGGCGCCATCTCTCTTCACCTGCCATGAGGAGTTGAACCAAAAATGGAGATAACTCCGTCTGGAGTTTCGTCCAGGTCTTGATGAAAAATAGGGGATTATTTCCCCCGGCCTCCCAGTAATTGGAAGGAATGACGGAGGTCCCTAAGTGCAGACTGATTTCTCCTCTGCACACCCAAGCCAATACTGTTTTGACTTGGAAAAAAATCATCAAGATGGTGTAGACAAAAAAAGCGGCTTAGATCTAGCCAAATATCAGACCAAACTGTTCCCCGTCGGTTGCCTCATTTGCCAATGCAACATAGAGGCGAAAATAGCCCCCCAAAAAGGGGCTACACCCTCCCGGGAAAAAAACACGTCTACATGGTTCGAACTGCTAGACTCAAGTGAATATGGCTGGTCCCGCCTGGAAGTTTTACCAGATTATTCCAGGCTATTCTGAGCTATGGGCACATTCCTTGCCTCTATCTGAGTGCTGGCATTCCTTCCCATAAAAGGTAGTGCCAGTCTCTCACACATGAAATCAGTCTTTCCAAGAACCGCTATTAATAATCGTCTGTAAGCTGGTGCGACTGGAGACAGTATGTCACAATCACCTACATCATCATATTTCCGTAGTGCTTCAATTGTCTATTAGACACACGCAGGATTGCTCAGGTAGACGAACATGTCATTGCTGAAATAGTGCATCATCAAACGTTCATAAATATAGACAAACCATCGTTTCCCACAGGTGCTGCTTCAGGGTTCACGAATCAACTTGGTGAGTATTAGTCAATCATGATGATTCACCCTCTCGCATGATGTGGTATAGTCAGGCGTGGTAAGTAGGTATATCGACCATTCGCACTGGTATACGTAGTGGTTTCAGGCAAACACCTGTAATAGTAGGCTGGTTCCTAAACAGGCAACCCCCGAAAGGAAGAGCGATAGGTGAGAGTATTCGGCTCCAAACATTGGTCCACATGCATCAAATCAATAACTACTCAACCTTCAGTAATGCTAATTAGTTATTCAACTAACCAGAGCATCATCTCTATGTTGATAGTAGTAAAGCATGGGTATCAGTCCAATGTCAGATGGCCATAAGAAAAGCCCGTCAAACAGATCAAGTACCAAGAATGACGAGTCTGATCTAACGTCTCACATACCCCTATTCATATACTGGTTGTCGCTAAAGTAAATAGCTATACTAGTTCTAGAATTAACAAGAACTAAATATCAAGGCGAGGAGTCCCTGGACCCCACCCTTACATTATACATCCAAAAATAAACACAATAACGATCAATGTACTATCACTTGGGATATAGTAACAATACATGACCACAAAATGTATTTACACCATCCATTTCGCTGGTGGGACATCCTGCCCACCCTGTAGCGAAACTCTTCTTGTTATCCTCTTCCCTAGAGTCAAGAAGTCATCCTGGTAAAACATGTTCCCTGCGTGTTCAAAGGTTCTCTCCAGTTCTGACCCCCTCCCAAGCGGATTAGCCTTGGGCCTTGGCCGAACTTCACGGCTGGCCTGGTTTGCCAGTCATATACTTTAATACCATGCACTCAGTTTCCTTATCCCATTTGTCCCCGTACCTCATTCAACCTCTATTTGTCCCTCCATATTTCTGTCACATCAGCACTCACGTACTCATGCAAGTATGACAAGAACAGGATAGTAAAGAGAAGAATCAAGAACGCATGTTTACATCGCGATGGTAACGCAGTGTTATATCGCCTCGAATCACTTCAGCGTTCGGTACATCGCTCATAGACGTATCACACAACATGACCTAATATATATACGTCATAACAACATCGTGTGTATATATATATATATATATATATATATATATATATATATATATATATATATATATATATATATATATAGCACCACTGAAGAACTTACCTTCTTCAGAATTCCACAGTTCCACGAAATGAACTCACTATTTAGTTAACACAAAATAGCTACATCACTTCCTATGGCTAAGCAGTAAGTGCTCTATTTCCCTAGCAACTACGCAATTCACTGTCTGAATTCTCCACCTATCAACTTACCTGTCTAATCCACAAGCTTTACTAACATCCGCTACTGACTGACATAAGTTAGGTTCATTATAGACAAAATTATCAATGTTCCCTATTATAGTACAGCAAACATAGTATAGGCAACTACTCACCGTACATCATTATAACAGTTGAACATAATATGCCGACTATAACTAGCTTCCAGGTTCTAAGCATGTCACCGAAACTACACAGTTTCACTACGGCTTGTCAACAATGTAACACACACAGCCGGTATACCGCCCTAGTTTTCAACCGGCTTATCGATTCGGCTCCTCATTAGCGATGCAAAGTCGGCCGCATATTTAATGAGTTCTGACCGATCGCGTTTTATGTGAAATCACAACGTTAAATTAATTAGCAGAGTAAATACCCGAATCAATGAACCTCTACCCAGTCAGCTACAATTACTGTCAATAGGGCCATCATGCCGTATAAGATTACAGTCAGCTGCAACTTGGTTGTGTGTGAGGGAATGAACAAGTCTGCCCGACAAAGCAGTACGTCCTCACACTACGAGATGAAGAAAGTGAATGCGCTCTTACTGCCGCTTTTCTCCTACGTGCGTTCCAACGCGCACGAGAAACGAGTGCTTCACGGTGTAATCCAACTTCTCGGGAAACCTCACTTCTCCGCACTAGAAATTCTAGATTCTATCTACACGAGAAATTGTTGGTGTACTAAGCAACCCTGGTCACTCAAGTCCAGGTGCTTCGCGAACCTTCCAGGCGGAAAATCATCCTCGACTCTCCCCAGTCAATTAATAACAGGGAAAGTCCCTGATGACGCGCCGAATAAAGCGGAACCTCGTACTACAAAAGACAGATGAAGCGTCGTTTCGTCACATTGTGATGAAGTTACTACCCAATGCAGCTAACTTAAGTACTTGCTTACTTTCTCTCTCTCTCTCTCTCTCTCTCTCTCTCTGTCTCTCTCTCTCTCTGTCTCTCTCTCTCTCTCTATCTGTCTGTCTGTCTGCCTCACTCTCTGTCTGTCTGTCTGTCTGTCTGTCTGTCTGTATGTCTGACTGCCTGCCTGTGTCTTTCCCTCCCCTTCTCTCTCTCTCTCTCTGTCTCTCTCTCTCTCTCTCTCTCTCTCTCTCTCTCTCTCTCTCTCTCTCTCTCTCTCTCTTTCGTGTGCGCGCTCAAGCAAATGCCACATATACATATTTTGCAATTTACTTTGTAAAATGGGATGTTTATTGCGATAATTAATGTTTGGAAAATGTTGTAGGTACATACGTGATGTACAATTTTCAGAAAGCAAAAGTGAATGAGAATACTTGGAGTATGAAATATTCAGTGATACCATTAAACTTCTTTAAACAAATCTAAGAGTGAATGAGAATACTTGGAGTATGAAAAATTTCTATTGAAAGATTTTAGTACGCATGAGATGTATTTGTTTTATTCGCACATTTATCACTTAACACTAGCAAACGGCAACGCTCTGTAATTTATACAAACAAAGGAAACAATCACTACACCTTGTAAATACACACTGCTTTGCATGAAATAAAAGTTTACAAAACAAAGATACTCGAACAGATCCACCATGGCGGCAATCAGACTACACGTCAAGGCAAATATCGTGAATAAAAGGCCAAAGAAGTACATTCGACACCAGTCCGATAGATATGGCAAGCACAATTTGCTCAAACCCAAGGGTATTGACAACAGAGTCGGGGGCGGTTCAAGAGACAGTACACGAACATATCATTATCACCACACACACACATATGCACACACACGCACACACACGCATACGCGCGCGCGCACACACACACTAATTGGTGAGAATGCAACAACTAGTCGCATATCTAACTATGAACATCCAACGCCCGTTAATACAAAAACATTAAACATACAGGATGTATGTAAACTTGCGTACAATGCAGACTGCAACATCTTCAACACTCGAATAACCATTTTGCAAGAGATGGAGAGAGAGAGAGAGAGAGAGAGAGAGAGAGAGAGAGAGAGAGAGAGAGAGAGAGAGAGAGAGAGAGAGAGAGAGAGAGAGAGAGAGATAGGAATCGACATCACAGCATTCGGGGCATTCCCATAAGCGCTCTGTCCCCATCCTCAGCAGCCAGTGAAGAGTTCCAACACCAATAGTACCAGTAGCAATCTGATTATATGTCCGTCTCGCCTTTCCTCTGAGCGATGAGCGTCGGCCAGATCCCCTCGTCACTCCTCAGTGTCGCATTCTCGCCAGACCATGGTAATCCATTTGCTCCTCCGAGGTGTATACGTGCTCCCACAAGGCCGCAATCACGTCTGCCTTGGCATGTATCAAATACTCCACCAAGTTCTGCAGAGCCAGCCAATCTGTCCGCCTGTTCATTTCCCAGCACACCGGCATGCCCCGGAGAAAAGATCCTGGCGATGCTTGTCACCCGTGACCTCCTAAGCGAAGCAAGCCACTCCGCACGAAGCCTGCTCGTCCTCACCCTCGTCAGCATGCTTTCTGAGTCAGTTACAATCACGATGTGTGTGTGTGTGTCGTATTCTCCATCCAGCGGAGAACCGCAGTGATTGCCTTCATCTCCATTCTTAAGCTGGATGTTGAGAAAGCTGAAAGATTCTGATGATGACCGCAATATCCTGAAACAGGATGGAAACGCGGAGAAAAAAAAATACCAAAACAATATTAATAAAACCACATTAAAAGGAACACATGTGGTTAAAACAATGTAAGGGACATAACAATATAAATTATTTCAAGGGACATTACTTGAATTTGCATAATTTAATATGTGTTTTATCATTATAGTATTTATCTTACGTTTTTATAACAGCTTTTTAGAAATTTAAAGGAAAACAATTTCATCATAAAGAAGAAGTTAACAGATTCTAGACATGTTGAAAGTTTCTGTGAAAATGGTAGGTATATTTTACAAGAGTGTTAACTTTATAACACATTTTCCTAGTTTGATTCTATGGTATAATAATTGTTTTCATCCTTTCAATGGTACTGAGCTACATTTAGAACAAGAGTATAAATTTTTGACAGGCCTGTAGAGGGCCAAAATTCCATAATATCGCTTCTCGCTTTTGGCCAAGATCAAGTGTAGATTTATCTGCGCTTGGTCTGGCTGAAGTAAAGAGCGGTCACCAACTACCTAACTTAACTCACCGTCCCCTAAAACTGCCAGTGGGCATTGGTGGACCACTATGGGCAAACAGGCACATAGTGGGACTAAAGAGCTCACAACAAAACCAGGGGGACGCGGGGGCCCCAGAGTGGTCCTCCGGGGAAACCGCCAGCATTTGGAAAAAAAAAAATAATTCTTAATATTCAGCGCTTTGTAATATTTCACTCTCTGTCTTAATATCACTCTCAGAATACACACACCTGTTTCAGTCTAACTGATAAAATGGGACGCTTGTTGCCACTTTTATGTATGGTTACTGAGTTATACTGTTAACTTTGAATTGGAACAACTCTAGTTTTAGAGACAATGTTAATGAAACATTAAGTCTATATATGTGCTAGGTGTAAGTGAGACTAAATTTAGTAACAAAAACGAAAACAAGAATTTCGATCGAAAAAAAAAACACAACAACAACAACAAATTTACCCCAGCTCTAATCGCCAGCGCTTTGCTAGGCCCAGCGGGTGTCATCGCGGGAGGTATATCTAACATTTACCGTTTCGAAATCACCACACGGTGGTTTGTAAAGTTGAGTTGAGTTGAATTGAGTTAAGAACCGACATCACTGCACTCAGGACACTCCCATATGTGCTCTGTCACCTCGTTCAACAGCCAGCGAAGAGTCATACTACTAATCGTTCCCACTGTTATCTGATTTAAAGTTCTCCTTGTCTTCCCTCTCAGTTTTGAGATTCTTTCAGAACCCCTGCCCTTCCCCCGCAATCTCATTCTTTCCCCATACGGGTTCTCAATCTGTTCCCCCGCCTTCTCCACTTGGTCCCACAAACGCATGACGACTTCCCACTTTTCAATAGGTAATCTACCACCAAGAGGTACATTCCCTGCCAGCATATCAGCCTGTTCATGCCTCCGCACCCCGCATGACCAGGGCAAACCATCCATACAATTCTCACAATCTGTGACCTCTGAAGCGACGGTAGCTATTCCACACGAAACATTCCTTTCTCCACCTTACGAAGCATACTCCTTGAATCCGTATTGAATACAGTGTGTGTTGCATTAGTCTCCTCTAACCAACGGAATGCCACTGTTACTGCTTCCCCTTAATTCTCATACACAGGTAGCATACGATCAAAGGTATCAAGAACTACACGGAATGAAGCTAAAGATCGCAGGTTGCGATCTTAAAATAGAGATCCAGCACGAGGAGAAGGAGAAAGAGCGGGTGACCATCCACTGGTTGCCGAATACCATGACCGGCGACTTAGTCTAAGAATTGGTTGGAATGGCAACAGGCGACAAAGATGAAGTAGTCTTCAGACTGGAATACGGTGTGGGGATGTGGGGTGCTTTGTGCAACCCAACTCAAGTGGTGCCGCATTATCCCAGACTTAACATCCCGGGTATAACCGATAATAACAATCGCATCCTCTTCACCGTGCCAGTGTGCAGACCAACGTGCCCATATTGTGGTCTTGGCGTCCACTGTCAGAATAGGTGCCAGAGCTTAAGACCGCGGTCGAAGGTTGATGACAACACAGTGGAAGACTTTCCACCGCTGGTAGAACCATATAGCCTGCAGCCGCCGACACAACCACCAGAACTAGAGGAACCACCAGCGCAGAAGCCAACACCAGTGCCAACACCACCCGAGACGGACAAGACTAATACTTTGCCACAAACGACAGATAAGCATTAAAATTACACGTGAGCGTGGGGTCACTTGCCAGAAAGTAGACGACGAAGGCTTTCAAGATGTTATCTACGACAAGAAGAGACAGTGACAAGCAAGAAGTGAAAGCGCTAGCTGAAAAGATAGTCTCAATGAAGAGACATCGACAGCAGCGACAACGCCGAAGAAGAAAGAGAGACAATGGACAAGAGAGATCAACAACACCAAAGTAGTTATCGATATAGACAGCCAAAACGATGAACTGGGAGATATTTTTAGTCAACAATATCATTTGCTTGTTTTGATTATTTTATGATGAGTAATCTCCTTCTACTTCTTCTTTCATTCTCTTGAAATTAGTCTATAATTGCAATTTTGTCTGTTGTATGAATTTAATTGTCTTGTTTTAGTTCACTCAGTGGTCGATAGAGTTTAACTTCCACCGCCGTTTCTCCCTGCCAGAAGGTTTTTCTAGACATCTTGTATTTTGGGCAGTCTTGGAGTATGTGATCTGCTATCTGCGATTCCAATCCACATACGCACATGACTGATTCTCCAATCTTGAATTCTGTATACATGTGATTGCGTAATCTATTGTGTCCTGTTCTGAGGCGCAGAATAAAAATTTGTTCCTGATCGTCCATAACGTGGTAGTCGTCTTGAGCGGATGTTTGTGGCTCCATGGCTGATTTCATCATTGTTTTCTTTTGGTGGTATGTAACGGGCACATCAAGCTGTTCTTCTTTTGCTCCTTCTTTATCTAATCTATCAACTCTCTCGTTTCCAGGTACTCCACAGTGAGATGGTATTCACTGTATGGTGGGCTTACTCTTGCTGCCAAGTTCAGAAATTAGTGTCCGTAGTATTGGTAATTTTCCAGACCTGATGCTTCTAATACTGATTTTGCATCTGTCAATAACATCACATGTTGTGTACTCACTACCATATCAGAAGAACCTCCCAGCAAACAACACCTGGCAATAGAACAAAACACACAACGCAACATGCAAATAGGAGCAATAATAGACATGCAAGGAAACACACAAACAGAGGCAACACATATTGTAGAAACATACCAACAATACTACACTGACCTATATATACAGAACCAGTCAACACACAAACACAAAATAGGTTCTTTCTATACAAAAAGAAATTGTCTGACACACTGTGACCTTTTCAGTCCAGCCCCTGATAACTCCCGAAGCACAGTAAAAATACAGAGAGCCAAATGCTTCAATGTTAAAGGGAACCAGAGGCTGGTCACACCTGTGTTTTTAATTATGACATTAATTAATCCACCTCCCCCTTTCCCTTTTGGAAATTGACAACGCTGGAAATGTAAACAGCGGCTTAAAATAGACCTCACTTACACTGTCACGTTGAATTAACGCATGCACAAGAATAGAACTGGCAATTATAAAATTACACCAACCTCCAATTCCTGGAACTTCAAGCACCCGCCCCACCAGAATGACATGACTTTTGGCTCTGGAAGTGAGCCTTTTTTATTGGAGCGGCCAATGAAATTCATATTAACATACTTTATGTTAATGAATGAGCTCCGGAGACGTTGGCCGATAAATACATTATTTGCATGCAGTTCGCCAAATTGATTTGTCAAGGAAGGACGGTTGTTAAGTTCAAAAGATGTGGAGTGGTTTTTAGTGGTGTGGTTTAATTACTTGACGACTTTGGTAACTTGGAAATTATAGTGAATAAACTTAAAGTCTAGTACATCTAAACAGAAATGTTCTGAATTTATAGCAGAGTTTTCTTTGTGAAGATCTATATGAATCCTCGAAGAATTAGTTGTATTTTCTTTGACTTAGAAATATAGTGAATGGTTATCTTTCAGGTCCAATGAATGCCCTTTATGAGAGATGATCTTCGCATTCTTTGTTTATTCAGTCTTCATGTGTAGATTATGATTAGGCGAAGATTACTATGATAATTTTCTAGAATATCACTTGTGTTCTTTTGTAGATGATGCTTTTCTGGGTTATCGCTTATAGTCTATTTGTCTCTATGTTCAGAGGAGACTAAGTTTCTCTGTATGTGTATTCATGTATAAAGAATTAATAATGAGTTCATTTATAAAGGTATAAATAGGATGTGGTGTTACTTTATGAATATGATGTGAGGTTACCTATACATTTATATGATAGAAGAGAAGCCCTGCCAAGACGGTGTAATGACATCACCCCTGCTGATGGACACCAAGTATTCTCGGCAGCAGAGCCTGGGGAGCATGAGAATGATTCACCTCAATAAGGCATTAGCGAGAGAGACATATCATGTCAATTTAAGGAGTGAAGGAATGCATCAGATGTTGACGTGATGGGGCCCAATAGGACCAGGTCTAACTGACCCACCCTTGTGTCATAATCAATTCACCTCTCCTCTCTCTCTCTCTCTCTCTCTCTCTCTCTCTCTCTCTCTCTTCTCTCGTTCTCTCTTTTCTCTCTCTTTCTCTATTTCATTTTCTCTCTTCCCCCACCCCACTTGGGTCTGTGGGTTTGGCTATATTGTTTGGTTGTTTTAGCAGAGAATAGTTTTCTTTGTTTGGCTGAAACTGGTGTATGTTAATGAATGATGAAGAATGTCATCAGGAGGGTCGAAGTCCTCAATGCTAGAGGGTGAGATTGCCTTTCCATTGCGGGATGACTCCCTTAGTCATCATTGGTCCATCCGATGGCAGACAAACCCCCAACATGATCATAGCAGATACGCCTTTTATCACTACCAGCTAGTTTCATGATTCCACCACCTAAAGGGTCCCGACCAAAGTATAAATTTTTTTCGTGGACTTTTATTTAGAAAATATACATTTACCCCTTGTGCTTTAGGAAATGGACATTTACCCCTTGTGTTTTAGGAAATGAAAATTTACTCCTTTTGCTTAAGAAAATGGACATTCTCCCATTGTTCTCTAGGAAATGGACATTTTACCCCTTGTGCTTCAGAAAAATAAATATTTTTCACATGTGCCTTAGGAAATGGATATTTAAAAATCGTGCTTTAGAAAATGGAATTTACCCTGTGCGCTGTAGGAAATGGACATTTACCCTTTGTGCTTTAGAAAATGTACACTTGCCCCGTGTGACTTAGAACATAGATATTTTCCCCGTGTACTTTAGAAAATGGACATTTACCCTATGTGCTTTAAAAATGGACAGTCACAGTTTTGTTGTTTTAGAAGGTGTTAGTTTAATTCATTCGTTGTGAAAACACCCCAACTTTTAATTACAACCAGATATAATTAGTATGTCTTTTATTGAGATGTGATTTTTTTTAAATTTTTTTTGGTAATAAAATGTCACACGAGCATACACACTCCCTCTTTTCCCCGTGTTTTCCCAATATAATGTTATAATGTATACTAAGGAGTTGGTTCTTAACTTGTTATTTGGTCTTTAAGTTTTATGTGTGTTCTCATTTAGAACATAAACCAAATGACAAACATCACTATGAAGCAGAATGTGGCGGGATAACCACGCGGTCTTTCAATATACCACGAGTGAGAGTTCTCTTCTCTGAAGTCATGAAGCTTTCCTTGCTCGACTGGCCCTCTGTTAGAAAACTTCAACTTATGATCAGTTTCTATCCTAGGGAGTCTTATCGAGCCATTTCAAGTTTTCTCATAACAGTTGGTTATTAGGATTTGGAGATTCTTCCACCACTTCTTTTTTTAACACTCTAGACACAGAGCTTACATTAGCAGATATAACGCATGCACTCTATTAAATGCAAAAAGACAAAATACCAGGACAAGATGGACTCACTGTATAATTCTACCAGTACTTCTTTCCTATTCTAGGCAGCTTCCTTCTAAAATTTTACCAAGAAACTTTTCACAAACACGAACTCCCCAACAGTTGCAACACGTCTTACATAAAGTTAACACAGACAAAGCACAAGTGAAAATCAATAGACCCATCTCATTATTAAACACAGACTACAAAATTCTAGCAAAATCACGTGCAAAGAAAATAAAAAACGTTCATGCCATCACTCACAAGGCCAGACCGACAGTGCAGTTTTGAACACAGAAACATACATCAAATAGTACACGTCGTTAGAGATATCATCACGTACACAAACCAGGAAGACTGCCCATCGTCTTTCATCTCGCTGGACCAGGAAAAGGTCTTAGACATAACTTCACTCTCAGATTTATATAAGGCGCTAGCACATGGCAACATAAGATAGTACTATAGACAATGGATACAAATCTTGTATAAACTTAATTAAAATAAGGTACTGATGAATTATTCACTCACTGCCAGTTTCAGGATGACAAGATCTGCCAGACAACGGTGTCAACTATCCTCAATCCTATATGTACTCACAATAACACCAACATAAAAGGAATGTTTATAGCAGGGTTAGGAGAGTGGAAGGTATTTGCTTATGCAGATGACACCACTTTTTTTTCCTACAACCAAAACATTAATAATAAACATACTTCAAACCATCAGACAGTTTGGTGATGGAAGTGGGGCTAACATAAACAAACAGAAATATAATATAGTGGGTCTGGGAATGTGGAAGAATAAAGCTGATTTCCCTCCAGATCTAACAGTCGCTGACAACTTGAAAATATACGGGATCATATTTCCAAGCGATCCTAGAAAAACACACACATAAACATGGCATTCACTGACAAAACAAATTTTAGACATCTACATAGGTACAAATTCAAGACATCAACAATTTTTGGAAGAAACACGTTATAAACACATTCATCATTCCTAAGATAATACATTTAGTTACAGTGCTAGATCACTCAAGCATACAGTATACAACACAAAACACATATACAAGATATAAAAAAAACTCAAGGAGCGCTAGAATTACAAGACTTACACAAGACTTCAAATACAAGTAATAAGAATTAACAATATAGGATGCATCATCAATCATTCAGACCAACACTCACTAACATTATACTACATTGCAATTAGAATACACCGGCGTAGGGGAATAAACAACACAACACCGCATTATTATGCTTGACTATCACAATTCTACAGAACATGTATGCTAGCAATACAAGGCAATGAATATCTATCACAACAGACACCCAAGTAGACATACACATCCTTAGTGAAACAACAATCACGACCATTACACATGAGAATCAATGAGGAGACAAATACTACATTAAAGGCTATAGCTGTACTTTCACTAACTTACACAACAAACAAATCACACCAAAACGCCAAAGAAGTAGCATACAGACTACTTATCATGATGGCATCAACTACAGAAAGAGCAGCACAGAGATCCAAGCAAATAGCACCGTGCTAACTACGCAGACACAACATTCAAGGAATAGAAGAACATACTTACTATGCATGTCCAACAATCACAACCACACAGACTGCACTACAAGAACTCATAGAAACACATACAAACAAGAACGCTGACATATACAAAGCAATCTTCTTAAACACAAAAAGATAAATACACAAAACTGCGTGCAGTATTAGCAGAGTACAGACACTCAATATGGTCTAGCCGACACTCGGCCACTCACAATCACCACACAATAAACTCACTCATATTATCACACATTTTCAACAGGAAATTTCCCAACTATTCACAGATAAAGCAAAATGCAACTCCCATGAAGTTCGCACTTCATACTATACATGCTCAAACACATACTTTAACAGATAGTTCTATATTACTAATATGTACCACTGAACTCTATCAACCACTCATAGTATAAGTGCCATTATGTATGTTTTACCATCTTAGTTGAACTTTTCCTTTCCAGCCAAAGAATATCCCACAGATAGACACAAGTGCACAATTCAAATATATATTAATATCATCGTTATGAACCACAATTTAAAGAGAGAGACAGAGAGATAAAGAAGGAGAGAGAGAGAGAGAGAGAGAGAGAGAGAGAGAGAGAGAGAGAGAGAGAGAGAGAGAGAGAGAGAGATTTAGGCTCGGAGATAATTTATTTACATATTGACAATACCCGTCAAAGGAGAGATTGAAACAGCACATTTTCTTTCTTTTTCACCGGGGATTAGGAATATTACGAGTCAGGGACAAAAGTTTTATTGAGCTACCCAGCAGAAAGAGAGGCCCTACCACGTAGATCAGGTTGTTTCTCAGCCGAAAAGTGGAAAGTACCACCATGACGAAGAGTAATTCGTTTAATCTATATCGCAACCCCGCCCTCCCCAAATAAATCTATTGTATGCCCATGATGAAGTTACTAACCAATGCAGTTACTGAAGTCCTTGCTTTCTCTCTCTCTCTCTCTCTCTCTCTCTCTCTCTCTCTCTCTCTCTCTCTCTCTCTCTCTCTCTCTCTCTCTCTCTCTCTCTCTCTCTCTCTCTCTCTCTCGTTTGCGCGCTCAAGCAAATGCCACATATATGTGTTTTGCAATTTACTTTGTAAAATGGGATGTTTATTGCGATGATTAATGTTTGGAAAATGGTGTAGGTACATACGTGATGTACAATTTTCAGAAAGCAAAAGTGAATGAGAATACTTGGAGTATGAAATATTCAGTGATACCATTAAACTTCTTTAAACAAATCTAAGAGTGAATGAGAATACTTGGAGTATGAAAAAATTTCTATTGAAAGATTTTAGTATGCATGAGATGTATTTGTTTTATTCGCACATTTATCACTTAACACTAGCAAACGGCAACGCTCTGTAATTTATACAAACAAAGGAAACAATCACTACACCTTGTAAATACACACTGCTTTGCATGAAATAAAAGTTTACAAAACAAAGATACTCGAACAGATCCACCATGGCGGCAATCAGACTACACGTCAAGGCAAATATCGTGAATAAAAGGCCAAAGAAGTACATTCGACACCAGTCCGATAGATATGGCAAGCACAATTTGCTCACACCCAAGGGTATTGACAACAGAGTCGGGGGCGGTTCAAGGGACAGTACACGAACATATCATTATCACCACACACACACACACACACACACGCACACACACACACATACGCGCGCGCGCACACACACACACACACACACACTAATTGGTGAGAATGCATATCTAACTATGAACATCCAAGGCCGTTAATACAAAAACATTAAACATACAGGATGTATGTAAACTTGCGTACAATGCAGAATGCAACATCTTCAACACTCGAATAACCATTTTGCAAGAGATGGAGAGAGAGAGAGAGAGAGAGAGAGAGAGAGAGAGAGAGAGAGAGAGAGAGAGAGAGAGAGAGAGAGAGAGAGAGAGAGAGAGAGAGATTTAGGAATCGACATCACAGCATTCGGGGCATTCCCATAATCGCTCTGTCCCCATCCTCAGCAGCCAGTGAAGAGTTCCAACACCAATAGTACCAGTAGCAATCTGATTATATGTCCGTCTCGCCTTACCTTTGAGCGTTGAGCGTCGGCCAGATCCCCTCGTCACTCCTCGCTGTCTCATTCTTGCCAGACCATGGTAATCCATTTGCTCCTCCGAGGTGTATACGTGCTCCCACAAGGCCGCAATCACGTCTGCCTTGGCATGTATCAAATACTCCACCAAGTTCTGCAGAGCCAGCCAATCTGTCCGCCTGTTCATTTCCCAGCACACCGGCATGCCCCGGAGAAAAGATCCTGGCGATGCTTGTCACCCGTGACCTCCTAAGCGAAGCAAGCCACTCCGCACGAAGCCTGCTCGTCCTCACCCTCGTCAGCATGCTTTCTGAGTCAGTTACAATCACGATGTGTGTGTGTGTGTCGTATTCTCCATCCAGCGGAGAACCGCAGTGATTGCCTTCATCTCCATTCTTAAGCTGGATGTTGAGAAAGCTGAAAGATTCTGATGATGACCGCAATATCCTGAAACAGGATGGAAACGCGGAGAAAAAAAATTCCAAAACAATATTAATAAAACCACATTAAAAGGAACACATGAGGTTAACACAATGTAAGGGACATAACAATATAAATTATTTCAAGGGACATTACTTGAATTTGCATAATTTAATATGTGTTTTATCATTATAGTATTTATCTTACGTTTTTATAACAGCTTTTTAGAAATTTAAAGGAAAACAATTTCATCATAAAGAAAAAGTTAACAGATTTTAGACATTTTGAAAGTTTCTGTGAAAATGGTAGGTATATTTTACAAGAGTGTTAACTTTATAACACATTTTCCTAGTTTGATTCTATGGTATAATAATTGTTTTCATCCTTTCAATGGTACTTGAGCCATCTTTGCACAAGAGTATAAATTTATGACAGGCCTGTAGAGGGCCAACATTCCATAATATCGCTTCTCGCTTTTGGCCAAGATCAAGTGTAGATTTATCTGCGCTTGGTCTGGCTGAAGTAAAGAGCGGTCACCAACTACCTAACTTAACTCACCGTCCCCTAAAACTGCCAGTGGGCATTGGTGGACCACTATGGGCAAACAGGCACATAGTGGGACTAAAAGTATCTACACTATACACATATATATATATCACAAGATAATAGTGTTTGAAATTGAGACATGTGATGTTATCCTGTGAGTGGTAATATTGATGTTTTATTATTATTAGATTTGCAATTTCTGTTTGATGCTAATAGTTTTGACACTGCCTGCCGAACCCAGTAAGTATATGCTGTTACCAGTTTTTGATGTGATTTGCCTGGTGGTATAGTGTAAGCAGTCAGTCTTGAGTTTTTTGTATATCTTGGGGTATATTGTTGTTTTCTAACTGTATGTGTTTTTCTTGTGTTTATTGTTTTCAACATCCGATGACGTATTTCCTTTCCCATAACTATAGTATTCATCAGAGTTAAGAATAATGTAACCCTAAGTTTGATGCATTCTGCACATTTCTGACGACGCTGCCACTCTAATAAGCCACATGCTATCGGTGTGACTGTTGGCTGTTCATGTGTCAGTGGTTTGTCTGTCTCTTTGTCCGTGACCTGTTCTATGTGGTGAGTTTCTGATTTCTTGTCATCTTGTTGACAGTGTTTCTCACAAGTGTTTTCTATCTGTTGTTTGTTGCTTTTTTCTATCTGTATGTCTGAGGCTCTTACATCTGTTCGTTTGCACAATTTACATGATCGGACATGGCTTCTGATGTCCTTCTCACAGCCTGGCCAGTAGAACACGGATAATAATCTCTTTCTAGTCTTGGCCAAACTCATATGGTCTGCACTCGGGGCGATGTGTGCCCGTTCCAGAGCGTTACTGCGCTCTCGCATTGTCAGCACCCTTTGTAAGATACATGTTGCATCTTTCGTGTATTCTCTCATGAGAATTTCATTCATCATTACAAATGACCACTTGCCTAATTTCGATTGTTTAGGTGGGCAGTTTGCCCGCTGAAAACAAGTTCGCAGTGTCTTGTCGTCTCTTTGTTGCTTTGCACGGTCTTCGGTTTGGATGTCTGGTACCCGTCTAGTGTCTGTATGGTCAGCCCGAGGTATGACCACGTTATCTTCTTTCTTGTCTTTCTTAATATACTGTCTGGAGTCTGTATTCTCCCGTGTCATTTTACCATTCCATCTTTGGGCTTTATCTTCTGTACACTCTGTCACTCCCGGTATGTTACCTATCATTAGTCCTGCAAGTGGACTAGGCAACACTGCTACTCGTATTCTCCCTTCATAGAACGGGCAGGATATATGCACCCATGCTATAGCATACTTTTCCTTTGTACCACCGAAGGTACTGCACGTCACGCTCTCTCCCGTTAGTCGCTACTCCTTACCAGGCTATGATCTACACCAGCTATTGACGACCCTGTATTCCTAACGCAGGTGGTCAACTTCCCGTTCACGAGTGCTTTGTGGGATTTTAAAGTCCCGCTATGAATACTGCTCGCATTCGACTTCCGTGTAGACACTGTTTGACTACACGCAGGGTTACCGATCCGTTGTCTTTTATGTCTGTCTGTTGCTATGTGTCCTAAGTTTGTCTTTTGGTCATGTTCTTCTTTAGTCACTCGTCTAAGTCTACACTCTCTGGCTACGTGGTCCAAGCTGTTACAGATCCAACATTTTCGACTGCTTATGTAGTCTGTGTACCTATCAACTCTATTGGAAGGACGGTTTCCGATGTCCGCGTCGTGCTTAGGGTTTCTGTCGCCTATTTTAAGAGACTCTTGTTGGCGACCACAATATGTACATTCACTTACTGGCTCTGATCGAGCTACCTTAGCTGGTCTCTGTAGGGCCGGTCTATATTGAGTAGTTCGGTGTTCTCCACTCTTGAGTCTATTCTGCTGGTCTTTACCTTGGTTCTCCTTACGTTTCTGGAGTTCTGTCCTAAGTTCTTTCACTGTCAACCCACATCTTCCACCTAAAGCTATGAAATCTGCTCGGTGATCTTTACTCTTGGGTCTATTCTGCTGGTCGTTACCTTGGTTATTGTTCCGTTTCTGCAGTTCTGTCTTGAGCTCTGTCACTGTCAACCCACACCTCACACCTAAATCTATGAAGTCCGACCATGTAGGCATGGTTATATGATGTAACTACTGCGTGGTATATCTATTACTATCTGTACACGCAGACCACTCAAGTGTTGCTGCTTGTCTTGTTATGATAACATCGACACAGTGTTGACCCTGCTGTAACACTGTTCAAACCAATAATCCTTTGCCGGACAACCAACGGCACTTATCAACCGTTTGACAAACTGAATACCTGTGGAGTGAGCAACCCTAATAATGATGGTACATGTATATATAGTCATGAAATGTGCCCAATGACCCTGGACCAATAAGCAGAATATACACAGCAATCAATAAGAAAACTTGACCTTGTATCTCTAGCGCCGGTGTCCCTGGTGACTTGGTCCACCTGCTCGGCTCCAGCTCCGCTTGTTTCAGGACTTGGTAAGGATCAGCCTGGCTCCAACTCGGTTCAACTGGCATGGACCTGCTCAACTGGGTCGTCAGGTGAACTGGTGGGTCCCCAAACGTGGTGTAGATACCACCTATGATACCTCTTGCCAAACCATGGGAAACAAACCTGGAATGAATACTCAATGTTGATAACGCGATTAGTTCTTGAAAGCACTCTAGTGCCTGGGCACCTGTAGACCGCCTATTAATGTTATTTATTTGACTGCGCCCCTTATTTTGAAATTTTGGAGAACTTGAAATATTGCGCTTTATGGCACCCTGCTCAATTCGCCACCAACATTGCTGTTGCTACTCTATGTGGGTTCCACTGCTGTGGTTGATAGCAGTATTCACACAATGTTTTCACTCCTGCTGTTAAACAACACCTTCTCAAGCACCCTCATATCGTTGTGATAGTCCTATTGTTCAAACTCACTTTGCAACTCTAACCTGAATCAAGTCGGCACACATTATTACTTTTGCTTTTCACCCTTCACTTTCTATGTTATTTGATATTAATCACTTTCCTGAGTTGCTGAGTATTGCTCACTGCGAATCAATTTCTTGCAAATCGTGTTGCTATGTTCAACCGTGCAATGCTCTACCACTAGCCATGATTCATAATTCGTAAGCTTCTATTCTGGCTTTTACTCATAACTCTTTCTACGATGTTATTGAGCATCGCTCATTGCTGCACCTATTCCTTATTCCACACCGATCTTTGCTATCACAAATCATATTATAGTTCACGATTAATACAATGGTATCTTTGTAGCTTAATACTGTTGCCGGCTTTTCACTAGTCGTGTTCTAATATTTGTTCTTAACTTCGATCTATCACTAGGACTTTCCAAGCTGATTACTTTTTCCGTGAGAATCGTTCAATTTCGTATCGTCCTCCATTCCCTGGATTCAGGCTCCGTGACGTCCCCCATGATTGCCAGAGTGTTACTAGGGGTTATGTTGTATGCACCCTGACAACTTACGAATGTATACGTCCAATAGCACAAAGATAGCAGTTCCAAAACATACTGAATTAGTCACGTTGTTTATTCATTAATAAGTTTACATCACTCTATAGCTAACAATGTTCTTACTTACACCTCGCCGTACTGAGTCATTCTCGGCCCTCAGCTACTCAGCGACACGGCTAACCTCACTATCTCTCAGGAGCGTGATAAACGACCTGGCGTATTCGCCTGACCATCTTGCTTGTGGTACACATGATCTCAGTAACTATGTCACTCTGTCTCCTGCCGTGCAGGCTTTGATTTAACATTCATAGTTGGGCCTCTGTCCACCTCTTCAGAATAGAACCTGGTCTCTCCATTTCTGTGATGTGTACATCTCTGTGTTTTTCCGGCCGACTCCCCTCTCAACTCCCGCCTTTCTCGACCTTTCCGATCACGTGCCCTAATCCTCGCACTTCTATTGGCCCTTACGAATAACCGTTTCCCGGTGTATTTCTTTGCTCTGACACCCCATGACAATTCATCCTACCGTTGTTCTACCGTAATCTACTCAACCAGTCTTTACTTAACCAGACTCATGGCACCCACAGATAGACACAAGTGCACAATTCAAATATATATTAATATCATCGTTATGAACCACAATTTAAAGAGAGAGACAGCGAGATAAAGAAGGAGAGAGAGAGAGAGAGAGAGAGATTTAGGCTCGGAGATAATTTATTTACATATTGACAATACCCGTCAAAGGAGAGATTGAAACAGCACATTTTCTTTCTTTTTCACCGGGGATTGGGAATATTACGAGTCAGGGACAAAAGTTTTATTGAGCTACCCAGCAGAAAGGGAGGCCCTACCACGTAGATCAGGTTGTTTCTCAGCCGAAAAGTGGAAAGTACACCATGACGAAGAGTAATTCGTTTAATCTATATCGCAACCCCGCCCTCCCCAATAATCTATTGTATGCCCATGATGAAGTTACTAACCAATGCAGTTACTGAAGTCCTTGCTTTCTCTTTCTCTCTCTCTCTCTCTCTCTCTCTCTCTCTCTCTCTCCCCTCTCTCTCTCTCTCTCTCTCTCTCTCTCTCTCTCTCTCTCGTTTTGCGCGCTCAAGCAAATGCCCACATATATGTGTTTTGCAATTTACTTTGTAAAATGGGATGTTTATTGCGATGATTAATGTTGGAAAATGCAACATCTTTAACACTGCAGAGAGGAGAGAGAGAGAGAGAGAGAGGAGAGAGAGAGAGAGAGAGAGAGAGAGAGAGAGGAGAGAGAGAGAGAGAGAGAGAGAGAGAGAGAGAGAGAGGAAGAGAGAGAGAGATTTAGGAATCGACATCACAGCATTCGGGGCATTCCCATAATCGCTCTGTCCCCATCTTCAGCAGCCAGTGAAGAGTTCCAACACCAATAGTACCAGTAGCAATCTGATTATATGTCCGTCTCGCCTTACCTTTGAGCGTTGAGCGTCGGCCAGATCCCCTCGTCACGCTGTCTCATTCTTGCCAGACCATGGTAATCCATTTGCTCCTCCGAGGTGTATACGTGCTCCCACAAGGCCGCAATCACGTCTGCCTTGGCATGTATCAAATACTCCACCAAGTTCTGCAGAGCCAGCCAATCTGTCCGCCTGTTCATTTCCCAGCACACCGGCATGCCCCGGAAAAAAGATCCTGGCGATGCTTGTCACCCGTGACCTCCTAAGCGAAACAAGCCACTCCGCACGAAGCCTGCTCGTCCTCACCCTCGTCAGCATGCTTTCTGAGTCAGTTACAATCACGATGTGTGTGTGTGTGTCGTATTCTCCATCCAGCGGAGAACCGCAGTGACTGCCTTCATCTCCATTCTTAAGCTGGATGTTGAGAAAGCTGAAAGATGCTGATGATGACCGCAATATCCTGAAACAGGATGGAAACGCGGAGAAAAAAAAATACCAAAACAATATTAATAAAACCACATTAAAAGGAACGCATGTGGTTAAAACAATGTAAGGGACATAACAATATAAATTATTTTAAGGGACACTACATGAATTAGCATAATTTAATATGTGTTTTATCATTATAGTATTTATCTTACGTTTTTATAACAGCTTTTTAGAAATTTGAAGAAAAACGATTTCGTCATAAAGAAAGAGTTAACAGATTTTAGATATTTTGAAAGTTTCTGTGAAAATGGTAGGTATATTTTACAAGAGTGTTAACTTTATAACACATTTTCCTAGTTTGATTCTATGGTATAATAATTGTTTTCATCCATTCAATGGTACTGAACCACATTTGTACAAACGTATAAATTATTGACGGGCCTGTAGAGGGCCAAAATTCTATAATATCGCTACTCGCTTTTGGCCTAGATCAAGTGTGGATTTATCTGCGCTTGGTCTGGCTGAAGTAAAGAGCGGTCACCAACTACCTAACTTAACTCACCGTCCCCTAAAACTGCCAGTGGGCATTGGTGGACCACTATGGGCAAACAGGCACATAGTGGGACTAAAAGTATCTACACTATACACATATATATATATATCACAAGATAATAGTGTTTGAAATTGGGACATGTTGATGTTATCCTGTGAGTGTAATTATACTGATGTTTTATTATTCTTAAAAATTTGCAATTTCTGTTTGATGCTAATAGTTTTGACACTGCCTGCCGAACCCAGTAAGTAGTATATGCTGTTACCAGTTTTTGATGTGATTTGCCTGGTGGTTATAGTGTAAGCGGTGAATCTTAGTTTTTTGTATATCTTGGGGTATCTGTTGTTTTCTAAACTGTATGTGTTTTTCTTGTATTTACTGTTTTCCACATCCGCTGACGTATTTCCTTTCCCATAACTATAGTATTAATCAGAGTTAAGAATGTTATAACCCTAAGTTTGATGCTTCTGCACATGTCTGACGACGCTGCCACTCTAATAAGCCACATGCTATCGGTGTGACTGTTGGCTGTTCATGTGTCAAGTGTTTGTCTGTCTCTTTGTCAGTGACCTGTTCTATGTAGGTGAGTTTCTGATTTCTTGTCATCTTGTTGACAGTGTTTCTCACAAGTGTTTTCTATCTGTTGTTTGTTGCTTTTTCTATCTGTATGTCTGAGGCTCTTACATCTGTTCGTTTGCACAATTTACATGATCGGACATGGCTTCTGATGTCCTTCTCACAGCCTGGCCAGTAGAACCCGGATAATAATCTCTTTCTAGTCTTGGCCAAACTCATATGGTCTGCACTCGGGCGATGTGTGCCCGTTCCAGAGCGTTACTGCGCTCTCGCATTGTCAGCACCCTTTGTAAGATACATGTTGCATCTTTCGTGTATTCTCTCATGAGAATTTCATTCATCATTACAAATGACCACTTGCCTAATTTCGATTGTTTAGGTGGGCAGTTTGCCCGCTGAAAACAAGTTCGCAGTGTCTTGTCGTCTCTTTGTTGCTTTGCACGGTCTTCGGTTTGGATGTCTGGTACCCGTCTAGTGTCTGTCTGGTCAGCCCGAGGTATGACCACGTTATCTTCTTTCTTAATATACTGTCTGGAGTCTGTATTCTCCCGTGTCATTTTACCATTCCATCTTTGGGCTTCATCTTCTGTACACTCTGTCACTCCCGGTATGTTACCTATCATTAGTCCTGCAAGTGGACTAGGCAACACTGCTACTCGTATTCTCCCTTCATAGTACGGGCAGGATATATGAACCCATGCTATAGCATACTTTTCCTTTGTACCACCGAAGGTACTGCACGTCACGCTCTCTCCCGTGTAGTCGCTACTCCTTACCAGGCTATGATCTACACCAGCTATTGACGACCCTGTATTCCTAACGCAGGTGGTCAACTTCCCGTTCACGAGTGCTTTGTGGGATTTTAAAGTCCCGCTATGAATACTGCTCGCATTCGACTTCCGTGTAGGCACTATTTGACTACACGCAGGGTTACCGATCCGTTGTCTTTTATGTCTGTCTGTTGCTATGTATCCTAAGTTTGTCTTTTGGTCATGTTCTTCTTTAGTCAGTCGTCTCAGTCTACACTCTCTGGCTACGTGGTCCAAGCTGTTACAGACCCAACATTTTCGACTGCTTATGTAGTCTGTGTACCTATCGACTCTATTGGAAGGACGGTTTCTGATGTCCGAGTCGTGCTTAGGGTTTCTGTCGCCTATTTTAAGAGACTCTTGTTGGCGACCACAATATGTACATTCACTTACTGGCTCTGATCGAGCTACCTTAGCTGGTCTCTGTAGAGCCAGTCTATATTGAGTAGTTCGGTGTTCTCCACTCTTGGATATATTCTGCTGGTCTTTACCTTGGTTCTCCTTACGTTTCTGGAGTTCTGTCCTAAGTTCTTTCACTGTCAACCCACATCTTCCACCTAAAGCTATGAAATCTGCTCGGTGATCTTTACTCTTGGGTCTATTCTGCTGGTCGTTACCTTGGTTATTGTTCCGTTTCTGCAGTTCTGTCTTGAGCTCTGTCACTGTCAACCCACACCTCACACCTAAATCTATGAAGTCCGACCATGTAGGCATGGTTTATATGATGTAACTACTGAGTGGTATATCTATTACTATCTGTACACGCAGACCACTCAAGTGTTGCTGCTTGTCTTGTTATGATAACATCGACACAGTGTTGACCCTGCTGTAACACTGTTCAAACCAATAATCCTTTGCCGGACAACCAACGGCACTTATCAACCGTTTGACAACTGAACTGAATACCTGTGGAGTGAGCAACCCTAATAATGATGGTACAAATATATATATAGTCATGAAATGTGTCCCATGACTCTGGACCACTAAGCAGAATATACACAGTAATCAATAAGAAAACTTGACCTTGTATCTCTAGCGCCGGTGTCCCTGGTGACTTGGTCCAACTGCTCGGCTCCAGCTCCGCTTGTTTCAGGACTTGGTAAGGATCAGCCTGGCTCCAACTTGGTTCAACTGGCATGGACTTGATCAACTGGGTCGTCAGGTGAACTGGTGGGTCCCCAAACGTGGTGTAGATACCACCTATGATACCTCTTGCATGTGAAACAAACCTGGAATGAATACTCAATGTTGATAACGCGATTAGTTCTTGAAAGCACTCTAGTGCCTGGGCACCTGTAGACCGCCTATTAATGTTATTTATGTGGCTGCGCCCCTTATTTTGAAATTTTGGAGAACTTGAAATATTGCGCTTTATGGCACCCTGCTCAATTCGCCACCAACATTGCTGTTGCTACTCTATGTGGGTTCCACTGCTGTGGTTGATAGCAGTATTCACACAATGTTTTCACTCCTGCTGTTAAACAACACTTTCTCAAGCACCCTCCTATCGTTGTGATAGTCCTATTGTTCAAACTCACTTTGCAACTCTAACCTGAATCAAGTCGGCACACATTATTACTTTTGCTTTTCACCCTTCATTTTCTATGTTATTTGGTATTAATCACTTTCCTGAGTTGCTGAGTATTGCTCACTGCGAATCAATTTCTTGCAAATCGTGTTGCTATGTTCAACCGTGCAATGCTCTACCACTAGCCATGATTCATAATTCGTAAGCCTCTATTCTGGCTTTTACTCATAACTCTTTCTACGATGTTATTGAGCATCGCTCATTGCTGCACCTATTCCTTATTCCACACCGATCTTTGCTATCACAAATCATATTATAGTTCACGATTAATACAATGGTATCTTTGTAGCTTAATACTGTTGCCGGCTTTCCACTAGTCGTGTTCTAATATTTGTTCTTAACTTCGATCTATCACTAGAACTTTCCAAGCTGATTACTTTTTCCGTGAGAATCGCTCAATTTCGTATCGTCCTCCATTCCCTGGATTCAGGCTCCGTGACGTCCCCCATGATTGCCAGAGTGTTACTAGGGGTTATGTTGTATGCACCCTGACAACTTACGAATGTATACGTCCAATAGCACAAAGAATAGCAGTTCCAAAACATACTGAATTAGTCACGTTGTTTATTCATTAATAAGTTTACATCACTCTATAGCTAACAATGTTCTTACTTACACCTCGCCGTACTGGGTCATTCTCGGCCCTCAGCTACTCAGCGACACGGCTAGCATCACTATCTCTGCAGTAGCGTGATAAACGACTTGGCGTATTCGCCTGACCATCCTGCTTGTGGTACACATGATCTCAGTAACTATGTCACTCTGTCTCCTGCCGTGCAGGCTTTGATTTAACATTCATAGTTGGGCCTCTGTCCACCTCTTCAGAATAGAACCTGGTCTCTCCGATTTCTGTGATGTGTACATGGCTGTGTTTTTCCGGCCGACTGCCCTCTCAACTCCCGCCTTTCTCGACCTTTCCGATCACGTGCCCTAATCCTCGCACTTCTATTGGCCCTTACGAATAACCGTTTCCCGGTGTATTTCTTTGCTCTGACACCCCATGACAATTCATCCTACCGTTGTTCTACCGTAATCTACTCAACCAGTCTTTACTTAACCAGACTCATGGCACCCACAGATAGACACAAGTGCACAATTCAAATATATATTAATATCATCGTTATGAACCACAATTTAAAGAGAGAGACAGCGAGATAAAGAAGGAGAGAGAGAGAGAGAGAGAGAGATTTAGGCTCGGAGATAATTTATTTACATATTGACAATACCCGTCAAAGGAGAGATTGAAACAGCACATTTTCTTTCTTTTTCACCGGGGATTGGGAATATTACGAGTCAGGGACAAAAGTTTTATTGAGCTACCAGCAGAAAGGAGGCCCTACCACGTAGATCAGGTTTAGTTTCTCAGCCGAAAAGTGGAAAGTACCACCATGACGAAGAGTAATTCGTTTAATCTATATCGCAACCCCGCCCTCCCCAAATACATCTATTGTATGCCCATGATGAAGTTACTAACCAATGCAGTTACTGAAGTCCTTGCTTCTCTTCTCTCTCTCTCTCTCCTCTTCTCTCTCTCTCTATCTCTCCCTCTCTCTCTCTCTCTCTCTCTCTCTCTCTCTCTCTCTCTCGTTTGCGCGCTCAAGCAAATGCCACATATATGTGTTTTGCAATTTACTTTGTAAAATGGGATGTTTATTGCGATGATTAAT
>JACEFZ010026025.1:0-18406 GCA_014155875.1 Cepaea nemoralis | reverse complement strand
GAGGACTGTGGAGAGATATGAGCCCCCAACGAAAGATGGAAAAGGCACATTACACATGTTGTTGTTTGTCCATCAAGAATGATGATGACCATTCATTTCATCCAGTGGGGTTGAAGGTGTGGAGCCGTGGGTTCTAAGATGGCTGATAAGGCCTATTTTGGCTCGAAATGTTCTTTGACAATGTGGACAAAGAATGCTTGACGTCTCTGGAGCAGGATTTCCTGCAGTGGTTTTTCTGTCCTGCCTTTTCTTCACAGCTCTTGCAGTCCTGGTTGCCTCACATATGACTGCACATTTGCGCAATGATGCACGCCACGAATTTCGGTCTCTGGCTGCAGCCTCCCAGGTGTCATGATGAATTCCAAAAGCATTCAGTGAAATTTTCAGAGTGTCTTTAAAACGTTTCCTCTGGCCACCTTGGGAGCGTTTACCACAACGCAGTTCGCTGTAAAAAATTCGTTTAGGGAGCCTGTGATCTGGCATGCGAGTCAAGTGACCAGCCCAGCGAAACTGATTCTTCATCAGTAGAGTGTGGATACTGGGCATGGATGCTCTTTCTAGGACTTCAGTGTCTGGAATCTTGTCTGGCCATTTAATCTTCAGTAGCTTCCTTAGGCAGACAGTGTGGAAGTGGTTTAATTTCCTAGCGTGTCGCTGATAAACAGTCCAGGTTTCACAAGCATATAGCAGTGTGGATAATACAACTGCTTTGTAGACTTTTAGCTTTGTTTGCAGGCTTATTCCAGTTCTGTCCCATACATTCTTGTACAGTCTGCCAAAGGCTGCACTGGCCTTGGAGATTCTTGCATTCACTTCGTCATCGATTGTGGCAGCTTGTGACAGGGTGCTGCCAAGATATGTAAATTTGTCCACAACACTTAGTCTATGATCATTCACTTTGATATTCGGCACAGTGTGATTATTCCCTGGAGCTGGCTGGTACATAACTACAGTCTTCTCCAAGTTGATATTGAGCCCAAAGTTGGCACAGGCATGTGAGAAAGCTGAAACATTATGTTGCATGTCCGCCTCTGAGTTGGCGTATAGAGCGCAATCATCAGCAAACAGGAGCTCTCTGACGGTGCCGCTGTTAATTTTGGTTTTAGCTTTCAGCCTTCTGAGATTGAATAACTTTCCATCCATACGGTAGTTGATGTCTATTCCAATGTCGTCGTTCTCGAAGGCATTCATCAACATGGCTGAAAACATGAGGCTGAACAGTGTTGGTGCCAGGACACATCCTTGCTTCACTCCATTGGTGACAAGAAAGGGTTCAGACAGCTCACCATTTTCCTGTACTCTTGCCTGCATGCCGTCATGAAATAGCCGCACTATTTGGACAAACTTTCGTGGACAGCCATATTTTGCCATAATCTTCCACAGTCCTTCTCTGCTGACTGTATCAAAAGCCTTGGTAAGGTCAATGAAAGTGGAGAACATTTCGCAGTTCTGTTCCTGACATTTCTCTTGCAGCTGCCTTGCAGCGAAAATCATGTCAACAGTTCCACGTTCTTTTCTGAAGCCACATTGACTCTCAGGAAGAAGACCTTGATCGAGATGGGCTGTGAGGCGATTGAGAAGAATTCTGGCGAGTATCTTCCCTGCAATTGAAAGCAAGGAGATGCCTCGGTGGTTGTCACAGGATTGGCGGTTTCCTTTACGTTTGTAAAGGTGGACTATTGACGCGTCCTTAAATCTTGTGGCATGGTCTCGTTCATCCATATGTTTGTGAAGACTTGGTGAAGCTGCTCTGTTAGGACCGGCCCACCTGCCTTGTATATCTCTGCTGGGATGGAGTCAGGACCAGGTGCCTTGCCGCTGGAGAGTTGTTGGATGGCTTTGTTTATTTCCACTATGGTTGGCAGGTCATCAAGAGTCTCATTGGTGGGAACTTGAGGAAGGCAATTGATGGTTTCATCATCGAAGAAGGAAGTTGCATTTAAGATTTTGCTGAAATGCTCTGCCCAGCGTTGGAGGATTTCTTTCTTATCGGTGACCAATGTTCCCCCGTCTGCACTGAGGAGGGGAACTATGCCTGGTGATGAAGGACCATAGACCGCTTTCAGTGAGTCGTAGAAGTTTTTCATATCGTGTCTGTCAGCAAAGCCCTGAATTTCATCAGCTTTGCTGCTCAGCCAGGAGTCCCGCATGTGCCGAAGTTTCTGCTGCACTACTCTCTGAATGTTCTTGAAAGCATCTTTTTATGATGTTGACTTTGGGTCATTCAAATGTGCCTTGAGGAGAAGATGTTTCTCGGCCAGCAATTGGTTGATGTCTTCGGAACTTTCATCAAACCAGTCTTTATGCTTTCGGGGGGCTGGACCCAGGATTTCCATAGCAGTGTTGTAAATCGTGTCCTTTAGGGCTCTCCATTCTGTTTCTGTATCCTGTTTAGCTTCAGCATTGGGCTTGAGGCGGTCTTCCAGCATATTTTCAAACGACTGCTGCATTTTCTTGCTGTTTAGGCGAGTGACATTTAGCTTTGTTTGCATTTTCGCCCCTTGAGGACGCCGTGGTGGCCTGATGTGGATGTTCATTTTCGAGACAATGAGACGATGGTCTGTCCAACATTCGGCACCACACATGGATTTTGTCACTCGAACGTCTTGTCTGTCACTCCTCCTGACGATGACATGACATAGTCAATGAGGTGCCAGTGTTTCGAGCGAGGGTGCATCCACGATGTCCTATTTCTCATGGGGAGACGGAAAATTGTGTTCGTAATCAGGAGATCATGTTCGGCACAAGTCTGAAGGAGGCGGAGTCCATTGCTGTTACAATTTCCGACTCCATGCTTTCCAATAATGCCACTCCAAGAGGTGGTGTCCGTGCCTACTCTGGCATTGAAATCTCCAAGGAGTATAAGTTTGTCTCCTTTGGGAACAGATGTTAATACATTGTGCAGGTCCTCATAGAACTTATTCTTGACATCATCTTCGTTGGTTTTTCTACGAGCAGTATGAAGATCCCCTGCCGGCTTGCTAGGCCAGTCGCAGGTTTAGGACACTAATCTGACCACAGGGAGTCCATCCCCTATGGCGAGCCATAGCCCCGTTAGCCCATGACCTCGCGGTCATGGTTGCCCGGTCTGCACCACTTGGAGGTGGGGGTTGACTTGTGTAGTCTGCGGGTCATCGGCAGGCTACTAATTTTCGCTCTTCACCCCTCCTGGGAGAGGCTAGCCGATCCTAACCCTGCTGGCTGCAGGGCCAGGCGCATTCCACACCTTACAGACGTTGGTCAAGCAAAACAGAGGTAATGACTATAACTAAAGAAGAACAAACAGCAACAATTCACCTAAACGAACATCCCTTGAAACAAGTAAAGAGCTTCAAGTACCTAGGAAGTATAATATCATCAAATGGCAGATCAGAAGACGAGATCGAAAATAGGTGCAATAAGGCAAATCAACTCATTGGACAAATGGCACCAATACTAAAGAACAAACATGTATCAATAACTACTAAGAAAGCACTTTACAACACAATCTTCCTACCAACTCTCTGCTACCAATGCCAAACCTGGACAATGACAGAAAAAGAGAAAAGAAAAATCACAACAACAGAAATGAGGTTTCTGAGAAGAATACTCAACGTATCAAGAAGAGATAAGATCAGAAATGAAGAAATCAGGACTAAAGTAGGGGTTAAAGCTGCTCTAGATTTTATTAGAAAGCAGCAAGTCAAATGGTTTGGCCATGCAAGTAGGCTACCAGTCAACAGCATGCCACAACAAGCAATGATGTACAGACCAGATGGAAACAGAGGAAGAGGCCGACCACGTAAACGTTGGACTGAGGGAATAACAGAATCCATGGGAATGTCGATATACGAAGCCCATAACCGGGCACTCTCACGAAGTTTATACTTCACCTCGACACCGCAAGGTACAAGAGGAACATGATGAGATGAGATGAGGATCTTCGTTGGTCATAGTTGGTGCGTAGACACTCACAATGGTTGCGTGCTTCCTTCCATTCAGCAGAGGCAACTTCATGGTCATGAGCCTGTCGTTTACAGCCTTTGGAAATCCAGAAAAATGTGTAGCCGGCACCAATTTCACAGATTTGGCCTTCTTCTGCAAGTCGTGTCTCGCTCAAGGCTGCAATGTCGATGTTGTACCTGCCGAGCTCTCTCCCAATCAGTGCTGTTCGTCTCTCTGGACCCGACGCGCCGTCTCTGTCAAGTAGGGTGCGTACATTCCAAGTTCCAATTGTTAAGGGAATATGGTTTACTCTTTTAGCTTTGCTTGTTTTATCTTTCTTTGTATGTCGACCGCAGTTTAGGGTACCCACCAACCGCGGCTAGCTGGTTAGGTAGTGATGAAGCAGACAATGTTTAGGGCACCTTTTCTAGCCCCTTCCTCATGCTATGGAGGTGAGCAGTGTGTTCCTATAGAGGGCTGCTCAGTCGCTCAGGGGGGCTGCCGAATCCCACTGCTGCTCCGGTCAGTAGAAGACGACCATATGGCCTGAGCCGCCTGTGTGCAGGTCTGCGACTACGGCTGCCAGCGTACCCACGCCTGCCGCTTTGCCGCTCGCCCATCGCCACAGGGCTTGAAGGTGATATGTGACGTTGGATGAAGAATGACTTGCGCGATGACTTGGATTAAAGTGAGGAAGAGTTGCGCAATTCGTCGACCTCACTCTCTCGCCTGAGTCCATCTGAGTCCAGTGGCAAGACAAGTCGAGACGATTGGAGACGAATACAGGTGCAGTGGATGACCAGGGCTCTCTACGTGCCTTGCCGTGCTCATTACGTTCCACAACGCTTTGCAGGTAAACGCCGTCTTGCCCGTTGAATCAGGAATGATTTCTTCCGCGCAGTCTGCCGAATCCTGTCTTCACATGCTGGGTAGGCATACCCTAGTTTACCTCTTGGTTTGACACCAAATCGGATACCCATGCCTGGTTTAGCCAGCCTCTCACAGCTGTTGCCCGGGGGGTGGCCGCTGTCGCATGCTGACAGCTACTAGGAGCCACAGGCACGAGCTGGGTGTCAGACTTGGACCAGTGGGGGATGGGTCCTGAAAGGACATGAGAGCCATCCTTACCAAAGGTGCTACCAATGCCTGACACCCCGTACCCCCCAAATTTTTTTACCCCCCACATTACACATACACGCACGCACGCACGCACGCACGCACCCACACACACACACACCCACCCACCCACCCACCCACACACACACACACACACACACACACACACACACACACACACACACACACACACACACTCCATTTTACAAACTATCGTCTGTCAAGACGGAGGCAAAAGAAGCATGGCTTGAGGAAAAGTGCTTAGACATTGAAAAACTACACAACAGTCAAAATACCAAATTAGTGCACAAAAGAATTCAGTAAATTACTAATAAAAGAACAAGTACATCAACAGGCTGTCTAAAAACTAAAGATGGCAAAATCATAATAGAAACAGATCAGATTCTACATGTATGGACAGATTATGTGAAAAACCTTTATAATTATAACAGAGAGGAACAGTATAATATTCGATTTAATAATGAAGAGCCACCAATTTTGAAGATGGAGGTGTGACCACTAGCAAGATCGATGCATATGTTGATGGGTGGGTGGGTGATGTGTGGGTGGGTGATGTGTGGGTGTGAGTGGTACGTGAGTGGGTGGATGTGTGAGATATGAGTGTATGGGTGGGGGGGGGGGGGTGTGGGTGAGAAGATGTATGTGAGCGGCGGATGTGTGTGGGTGGGGTATATGTGGGTTGTGGGGTGTGTGTGGGTGGGAAGAGTGTGTTTCTGGATGAGGAATGTGTTGGTGGGTGGGGATGTGTGTATGGGTGTGGGGATGTGGGAGTGTATGGGTGGTAAGATGTGTAGTTAAGGGATGTGTGATTGTGGATTGGAGATCGGGGGGGGGGGGGGGGGTGGAGGGGTGGTTGGCGAGTGGGTGGGTGGTGGATGTGTGGGAGGGTGAGTTGTGATGTATTTGTGTGGTGGGGGAGATTGTGTGGGTGTGAGATGTGTGTAAGTGGGGTATGTGTGTAAGTGGGGGATGTGTGCGTGGGTGCGGATTTTGTGTGTGGGTAGGTGCGAGATATGTGAGTTGGCGGGAATATGTGTGTGTGGGTGTAGGAGGATGTTGGGGGATGCGTGTTTTGCTGAGTGTTGGGGTGTGTGGGTGGGTGGTGGAGGATATGTGGGTGGGTGAGTGGGTGAGTGTTGGTAGATTATGGGGATGGGTGGAGGATGTGTGCGTGTGGGTGGGGAGATGAGTGAATGTGGGGGATGTTTGGGTGGATGCATGCATGTGTGCCTGGCTTTGTGTGTGGGTGGGGGATGTGTGTGGAGGGATGTGTGGTGGTGGGAGATGTGTGTAGGTGGGGAGATGGTGTATGTGGCTGTGTGTGGGATGTGTAGGTTGGGGGATGGGTGGATGGATGGGGACATGTATGTGCCTGTGGGTATGTGTGTGGTTGGGTGGATGGATAGGGGATAGGTGGGTGAGTGGGTGGGAGATTTGTCTCATAACATGGTAACATGCATGTTTATGTTTACAACATTAATTTGACAATGTTATTTTTTTTCCCTATGTGAATGCACTATGCACTGATGAACGAAAGATGAGTGATTGGAAGGGCCGAATGTAAGACGGGCCTGCGTGCACAATTTGTTACCATTTGAAAATTAAGTTCTTTCGTTCGTTCGTTCGTTCGTTCGTTCGTTCGTACGTTTTATTAGCGAGTGATGCTCACACATCGAAAAACAACGCCACGCTGAGCAGAAGAACGCGTGGGTCCCTTTGTCTTCACAAAATTAGCAACGAGGACATGCGGGTATGCCAACGAAATCCGAGGCAACCGACGAACACAGAGACACAATTTTTGAGGAAACAATCGACAAAAACCGATACCGACAAAAACCGAAGGCAACGAAAACCGAGGTTTGACTATATATATATATATATATATATATATATATGTGTGTGTGTGTGTGTGTGTGTGTGTGTGTGTGTGTGTGTGTGTGTGTGTGTATTTATTTCTTAGGGCTGCGACCGATCAATTTAAATTTAATAGTTAACTTTTGAAAAATTAACAATTAATTAATCGTTAATTTCGATTAAAGTAAAACATTTATATTCACATAACTCACATTATAGTCGTATTTGTCAAAAATCGAAATAACACTGGATTGTCTTGTTCATATGTCATCTAATAACCAACTATGCAAACAGACCAGTATGTTGGCAGTATTTGGTTCAAGTGACGACCGCGTCTTATTAACATTTATAACCAGCAGAGCTGAACGGTCGTTCACATGGAACTGAGGTAGCCTGTATGCACAGAATGGTCTTGGCAAATAATGCCAATTTTGGATATCGATGTTCCTTAAGTTTCCACCATTGTAAAGGGTCAATCGATTCAGCAACTTTCTTCTCCATTTCAAACTCAATTAGTTTAATACTCTCTTCATTTGGTTCACATATAGTTTTATTGTCAATGGCAGCATCATTTGTTGCAGCAGTCTCCATCTGCTCATCATGAACATTAACTGCTATTTGTTGTTCAATACGTGACCAAGTTCGTTCTTTTGTATCTTTTGATAAATACTTCAGGTATTTGTAGCGTGGATCAAGTACTGTTGCTATCTGTAGTATTTTAATACTTGTCATATTAGCTAGACGTTCGCTGAAGTCATTAAAAGATGCTGCCTTAAATTTAGCTATGTAGCCCGGATCACCATCGTGTACAGTCATACGCTTTGTCAACGATGATAGCAGTGGCAATACACAGCTTTTTTTAATGTTGCATGTCCTTCACAGGACGCAGCATTCAACCCCAGCATTTTCGCTGTTCGTAATTCCTGGGCAAATTTTACGTTCAGTAGTTTGCCATTGCTTTCTGAACGACCGGCTCCTATACCTGTTTCGAAAAAACCAGCACCGCTGTATACGGGTATACGGGCTCACAAACCGCGTTCGCAAGCCCTTAGCCACAGAGACCGGTAATACACAGCTGCATGAAACATAATCTTGACCCCCAAGCAGGACCGTGGTCTGGCAGAATAAGTCCAAAACTTTGACATATTTCGAAATCTTCTCCCAATCTAAATCTGCCAGTTTGGACCTTTGTATTGCTTCTTTTCATCTGACATGTAGGCAGTTAATGCTTTTCTGACCTGTAGAAGACTCTGTAGCATAATAAACATACTGTTTCATCTTGCTGGTACATCTTGCTGCATATACATGTGTGTGTGTGTGTGTGTGTGTGGGTGGGTGTGTGTGTGTGTGTGTGTGTGGGTGGGTGTGTGTGTGTGTGGGTGGGTGGGTGTGTGTGTGTATGTGTGTGTGTTTCGCTGCCTAAAGTGTATTGGCAAGTTTATAATTTGTTTGTTTTGTTTATTCAACCTTGTTTGGTACTACCACAGCTGACGCCAGTAAACTGTACTAGAAGCCATATATAAATTGCTCATTGCAACACACACTCGCACACACATATACACACATAGACACACACACATTGTGAGAGTTTGTTCATCTCGATCAGTGGCCATTGCCACCATAACGGCGTCTGGACAACAGGTTATCAAATCCTAAGTAAAGGCGGTCACACTGTAATACATTCATCCTGTTTCAGACCACGTCCTTACGTCAGCCGAGAGAAAGACATTTGACATTCCTTGACATCAACACTCCCTTTATGTTTCATCTGAAATATAAAACATCTTGCGTAGCTGCTTATGGAATACATTTCTTTTTTGGGCTGTTTAAAAATGCAGCTAGTTGTATCATTGTCATCACCATCATTTATCATCGTGGATGTCAGCATGGCTGAATGGATAAGAACGCTCGTCTTTAAACATCCGGTGTGTTGATGCTGAGTTAGCGGATTCAACCCCTACACCGTTCAGTTGAACTAAAATGTTACGTCCTTGACTCGGGGACGTAAATTACAAGTACCTTTGTAGTCGGGGTGGGTTCGCCTGATGGCGAGGGACACTGGTAATAGGACAAGCTATCCCCAAGCAAACATCAGTGCCGTGAGCTAGAAGTAGTGGCACGTGTATCAAACACTTCAGTTTAAAGGGAGGGAACGTAAACAAAACAACCCCCCCCCCCCCGCCCAAAAAAAAATATGCATCATCGTCGTTATGTGCCGTGCCAAATTACGTACGTGTACGGGGGAATGAACAGGCTGATAGGCTAGCAGGGAATGTACCTCTTGGAGGTATCTTGCCTATGGACAAGTGGGAGGTGGTTGTGCGCTTGTGGGGCCAGGTGGAGAAGGCGGAGGAACAGATTGAGAACCCATATGTGGAAAGAATGAGATTGCGGGGGATCGGCAGGGGTTCTGGAAGAATCTCAAAACTGAGAGGGAAGACCAGGAGAACATTTAATCAGATAGCGGTGGGAACGATTAGTAGTATGACTCTTCGCTGGCTGGTGAACGAGAGGACTGAGCACGTATGGGAATGTCCTGAGTGCAGAGTGCAGTAATGTCGGTTCTTGACTCAACTCAACTCAACGTGTAGGTTCATGTATTTCCATATAATTCTATCTCTGATATTTTGGATAATTTCAGTTATGTTATTTCTCCTTGCCATCCATCAGCCAATATCTTGGTCTGCCTCTACTTCTTCTACCGCAGATATTTCCAGTAGTATTGATATCTTCCAATGCTCCTCGTCTCTTATCATGACCAAAGGTAATTGTCCCTTGGTGAAGTGTTTGACCTCCACATATTCGATGAGGCAGGTGGCCACTTCTCTTTTGATAACTAAGCAACCAATCAACCAATCAACCAATCAATCAACCAATCAACCAACACACCAATCAACCAATCAACCAACCAACCAACACACCAATCAATCAATCAACCAACAAACCAATCAACCTACCAATAAACCAACAATCAATCAACCAACCCACCAACCAACCAGTCAACCAACCAATCAACTAACAAACCAATCAACCTACCAACAAACCAGCCAATCAACCTACCAACAAACCAACCAACCAGTCAACTAATCAATCAACTAAAAATTAGAAGGTTACGGCACCTCACGGATAAGACATTTGTCCCGTAGACAATTCTGTAACCTTATCTGTATTAGCCAGTGGGTGCAAACGAGACAGTCTATGTGAAAACTGTGCGCTAGAGCGAGAAACAATATGTCACATTGGCTGACGTGCATGGCGGAGACAGGCAGCTTGGCGACAACCATATGACTGTACAGAACAGATGGCAGGGAGTGTTCACACAGATTGTTCGTGTAGGGACCTGTAGGTGTGCTTCAACTGGAATGTTGGAGAGTTCTGTTCAGAGTAGGTTAAACGTGTCTACCTGTTTATGTTGTGTCAGTCTGGGGGAAAAACAGCAAGTGTTTGGGTAAGTGACTATGTAAAAATGCCACTGGTAATCTTAATTGCTGAATTGTTGTATTGTTATTGGATTATTCATGCATATATGCTTACATATTTACGAACATACATATATATCATTCATGCATATATACTTACATAATTTCTTACATATTTACTTACATATTTGCGTACATACATATACATTATTCATGTATATATACTTACATATTATTTACTTACATATTTGCATACATACATACATATATACGTACGTATGTATGCACGCACATGGATGCGCTCATACATACACTACACACACAACACCAACACCCAATTGAGATACACTGTACTAGCCCCATATTGTACAATATCAATCGGCCTCGGTGTATGATGTGTCGAATATCCTATCTGTCGCCTTTACTTCCCACTTCCAGGTACGCTAACTGACTGGATCGATCTGTAATCCTATATCAGCTTTAACAAAATACATCGTCACAGCTAGTCATCAGGCCACCAGGGATCCGACTGTAACATTGATAAGTACAGGGCCTTATGATACCCATGAAGGCGTATTGAGCTTACAGTGCTAGATTAAATTTTTAGACAAGCCAGGGACATCAGCGGTGATATGATTAATATAATTCCGCCAGCCTTTTTTTCCAGATATATTTCCTGGTACCAGTTTTAGTTTGGGTCGACCCGGGAGTCCAGGGCGATTTGAAAATACGAATTCTGACTCACGGCCCGTTAGGGAAGTGTCTAACCATTACGGCACCAAGGCCCCCTAGTGGCAGTGGTAAATTTCCAGACTTGTTGTTGTCTGCTTTAAGAGTTTCATAATTTCCAGACATATCAAGTTGAGGGGTCTTCTTCTTCTTCTTCTTCTTCTTCTTCTTCTTCTTCTTCTTCTTCTTCTTCTTCTTCTTCTTCTTCTTCTTCTTCTTCTTCTTCTTCTTCTTCTTCTTCTTCTTCTTCTTCTTTCTTCTTCTTCTTCTTTCTTCTTCTTCTTCTTCTTCTTCTTCTTCTTCTTCTTCTTCTTCTTCTTCTTCTTCTTCTTCTTCTTCTTCTTCTTCTTCTTCTTCATTCGTCCTTAATGTTGTTTTGGACGTAATTGCGTTGTGCCTGTTTAAAGCAAAGCTACGATGTTTGCACATTTCCGCAGACACATCCGTTTCTTCAGGCATTTGTTGACCGGGTTAACCTCATCGGGTGTCGGGGGTTCGACATCAGCGGTGGTAGATGTGGACATGTAACTATCTGTCAAATCTGTCATTTACTGCCAATATAGTACCTTGCGGCTTATGTCAGGGCGGTCGTAAGCCTGAGGAATTAAGGCCATCTGGCTTGTGCAGTCGCCGCGATCTGTGCTGGTTATATTTTTGTGTGTGCCCCCGACAGAAATAAAACTACACAGCTTACCGAGCATTCGAACCCGAGTCTCCCGAAGGAGAATCCGACATGCTAGCCACTCGGCCAGCCGCCCCTCATGTAACCAACTATTAGATCTACTTTTGATATTAACTATTAGATCCAATTTGATATTCTGTTGTGTCTTCCTTATATTCTCAAATTTAAATGTCACCTTTCATTTAACTAAAACAAAATGACTATGATATTCTGCTCCTAGTCTTGTTTCGGCTCTTACTAAACAGCTATTGGCAATCAGTATGTAGTCAGTTTGATTGCGAATATAATCTTCAGGGCCTTTGCAAGACCATACTCGTTGACATTGTTGTTTGAACTGTTTTCGACATGCAATTTTGACTCTCAACAATCAAATGCCAAGCGTGCACATTGATTTTTGTTACATGAAGACATTATAATATCTTCCAGTAATGCTTAACTATATCTTACTGGTAGTTTTGCGTTAGTTCCGCATCTGGACGATTTCAAATTAAGAAAAAAATTAACACGGGCTCCCGGGGTCGATCCAGCCTAAAATATGTACCAGAAAATGTACTGGGAAGTAAAGGCAGCCAGTATGATACGGACCACATCGCCACTTAGTGCTGTTTGGTCTACAATCTTGTACTCTCTCCGTAAGCTCAATACGTATACAGCCTGTAACATGAACTTAAACTTTACTTATAATCCACATCCAGGAGGATTTTAAAATTGATCAGTACTCCCAGGTCGACCCAGCCTAAAATAGGTACCAGGAAATGTCTGGGAAGGGAAGGTGGCCGTCCGTGATATTGACCACATCACCCGGCCAGTTCCAAGTGATCTATCAAAATGTGGGGCCAGCGCGATATACTCTACATCGTCAAGGCGTGTTAAGTTGAGTTAATAACCGACATTATTGCACTTCGGGGCATTCTCAAACGCGCTCAGCCCTCATCTTCAATGGCCAGCGAAGAGTTCCAGTAATAATGGTGCCCGTTGCAATCTGGTTATATGTTCGTCTTGCTTTACCTCTGAGTGACCACTGTTAACCAGATTCTCTGACCATCCTTTGCTGCCGCATTCTTTCTAGACCAGTGGTTCTCAACCTTTTTTGGCCCATTCCCCCATTCACCATATTTTCAGAACGCCATCCCCCCCCCCCTTTTTTTCGTATTTCCTACCCAAAAATTTGGCCTGCGTCCCCCTTCACCATATTTTCAGAACGTCATTCCCCCCTTTCGTATTTCCTACCTAAATATCCCGCCCGTCCCTACACAGTATACGTAATAATGGAAGCTACATTTAATAGCACATACTAAAACAAGTCTAGACGTCCACATAAAACGTGATTTGTGGGTCTACTTACTTTATAAATTGAATTTTAGAAGGGTGAGACGTACAGAACCGTACAGTATGAAAGGAAAAACAATATCAAGTAATCTGTTCTTGTATTAACACGATCTTTAAATAATCTTAATTCCCCCCCCCCCCCCCAATCCCTGGAAACTCTAAAATTCCCCCTGGGGGGGGGGGGATTCCCCACCGGTTGAGAACCACTGTTCTAGACCATGATAACAGTGTTGCCTTCTCCTTTTCATGAAAAAGCTCCAAATTGACCAAAAAAAGCACCAAAAAGCACCAACATTTTTTCGGAAAGCACAAAAAAAAAACTAAAAGAGCACCAACTGTTTTTATTAAAAATCTAACAAGGTAGCACATTATAATTTATTATTATCACTTCATATTAAAATGAAGTTTATTCCAGATCCGCCAAATCTTAATCAGAGCTACTCTCGAGCCAAAAAAGCACAAAATTGCAATACTATTTTTTGGGAAAGCACTAAAACAAGCACTGGCGGTATTCATTCAAAATGTTATAAAGTAGCACATTATAATTTATTATTATCACTGAATATTGGAATGAAGCTTATCCTAGTCAGACAACTCTTCTTCAGTTTCTGTACCCATTTCCTGCTGTGTTTGCTCCTGCGATGATGATGATGATGATGTTGATTGAAAGAAACGTGCATATGCCTCCTGTGATCCAATTTTTCGTAGAATATCCTTAGGAAGTTTATAAACATGACAACATTTGCCATATCCTTTCATTCCATATCTAATAGTCAAAACAGCTGTCAAACTCTTGATGCTCAGTTTGTTCCGCAATTTTGATTTTATAACTCCCATCTGACTGAAAATACGCATTAGAATGAGGTAAAAATGAGGTCAGTTATAGCTAAATCTGTACGATCTTGGAAAGGATTTTCACCTGTGGCATCCCTGTATGAGGCTATTTCTGCTCACAGTCCAAGTGTGTCAGTGGTCTGTGTCCACTGCATATGATGAAGTTTTCTCCACTGGAAATCGATCCGGGTGAGAGTAGCTGCATCTTCTACAAACATTTTAGCAAGATCCAATATACAGGGCTTCCACAAATACATGACATGGACTGCAACACTCGAACGTTATCGGGCAAACGTAAAAGCTCTATGCCAACAGCTCTATTAAAAACTGGATTCCACGAATTTCTTTCTCATCGGGAGCCTGGTAGCCTGCTATTTCTTTCTCAAACTCATAACTTAAATTGGGATTAGGATATAAATAATCTTGAATAGCATCACTTTCTGTTATTTTTTTCCCCCAGGAATAGCAATCTTTGAACTGATAGAATCAGTAAGTTGGACAAGATCGCTGAGTAGTTTTGTTGGATCCTGCATATCTACTTCCAATTTCCTATTTACACTTTGAACTTCTCCGAGAATATGCTTGAGAAATATGAGATACACATAGTTTTTCATGTCGCTAAACATAGAATGTAGAAGTCTGCTGTATAACAGCGCTCGTTGAATGTTGCAATATCAAAATGAGTTCTGAGCTCGACCTACTGCTGCAATATTCTGACAATGGCAGATTGAATGGACATCCATAGTGTCTGGCTTAATTGAACAACCTTCAGCGGATGTTGTCCATCATTTATTGAAGCAAAAAGCTCCCTGTACTTTGCTTAACGAAGACTTGAGTGATAAAACCAGTTATATGTTTCTCTAATCATGAACTCTATGTTCCTGGGCAGACAAGCAGCTGAGGAACTTCGGATTTTAATTTTGTATATACTCCATTGTTTACACCTGTCATGACAGATGCATTGTCAGTGCCGAGTGCAACTAGTCTTTGCAACTCAAGCCCGTTCATGTTTAAACAATCTTTTAACATATTGCTTATTGCCTGCGCGTTGCAGTCACTCACTTTAACTAAATCGTATTAAAGGGAGTTAAATTACGTGAATATAGCGCATTAATGTACTAAGACTGTTTTACTCCCTCGCTTCAGTTCAAATTCGGCTTTTTAGTGTTCCCAAAAATGATTTTTAAAGTAATTTTTACCCACCCTAAAAAAGCACTAAAAAGCATCCAAAAAATTGTGAAGCACCAAATTCGCGCGGCCGCGCTAACTGCAAAATTTTGGCCCTAAATGACTTGAAAAGGCACTAAATTTAGTGCGAAAAGCGTCAAAATGGCAACACTGCATGATAGTCTAATTGTTCTTCTGCATTACCCACGTGCTTCCAGAGAGTTTTCACCACATCTGCCTGATAATGCATCAAATCACCGCTCAGTAATGCGGCACCAGCCAATCTGTCTGCTTGTTCATTGCCAACCACACCAGAGTGTCCTGCAAAACAAAAAAAGATCCAGCGAATGCTCACAACCCGCGACCTCTGAATTTACGCATGCCATTCTGCACGAAGCATGCCAGTCTTGACCTTTGTCAGCATGCTTTGTGAATCAGTCACAATCACGACATGCGTATACAGTTTGTTCTCCAACCAGTGGAAAGCTGCAGTAACCGCCTCCACCTCCATTCTTAGACTTGAGTTTGTGGTGTTAAAGCGTGTTGAAGGGTCCCTTAACAGACTCAGTGCCAAACAAAAAGTAGCTTTCGAGAGAGCAAAAAGTTGCATTCGACCAAACAGAAAGTAGCCTTCGACCAAATAAAAATGGATGGCGGAAAATGGGAAGTAGTAGTGTGTCACAGTTATGACATAAACGTTGTTACTATGGTAGCAGACATGTTAGATTATACGATGGTAAGTTAATAAGTAAATCACAAATGGCTGTAGAAAAATAACTAAATATAACAACATGAAACCAATTTATTTTTATACATACATTGTTCCTTTATTTCTCAACATAATTTCCACCAACATTGATGCACTTATCCCATTGTTTTATCAGTCCTCCCAAACCGGCTGCATAGAACTGCGTGCTCTGTTTTCTAAACCACGTTTTCACTTCACATTCAACTTCGGCGTCATTCGCGAAATGTCTCCCACCAAGGTGGGTTTTCAGTGTTTATGCTGACGAATGTTTGTCCCCGTAAAGTGCTGCATAGCTGGGTAGAAAAAGTTACGAGGGTGAGTCAATAGAAGTCACACAGTTTTGTGTGATGGCTGGTAAATAAAAACAAAGCACGCAGTTCTGTGCAGTCGGTTTGGGAGGACTGATAAAACGATGGGATAAGTGCATCAATGTTGGTGGAAATTATGTTGAGAAATAAAGGGACAATGTACGTATAAAAATAAACTGGTTTCATGTTGTTATCATGTGTAGTTAGGGAACGATACACAGGCCATGCAAGTTGGTGCACAGGATGTATCACCACTTTATTACAACGTAAAGACTTTCGGTAACAATAAAATCGAGGGTTAAACCCCCACACAAGTCAGCTAGACTAAAATGTTGACTTCTCATCCTTGATTTGGGGAAGTAAATTATAAGTACCTATGAAGTTGGACTGGGTTCTCCTTATGGCGAGGGATACTCGTAATTAGGAAGGCTAATCCACACACAAAAACCAGTCCAGTGCATTAGTAGTAGTAGTAGTAGTAGTAGTAGTAGTAGTAGTAGTAGTAGTAGTAGTAGTAGTAGCAGTAGTAGTAGTAGTAGTAGTAGTAGTAGTAGTAGTAGTAGTAGTAGTAGTAGTAGCAGTAGTAGTAGTAGTAGTAGTAGTAGTAGTAGTAGTAGTAGTAGTAGTAGTAGTAGTAGTAGTAGTAGTAGTAGTAGTAGTACGTAGTAGTAGTAGTAGCAGTAGTAGTAGTAGTAGTAGTAGTAGTAGTAGTAGTAGTAGTAGTAGTAGTAGTAGTAGTAGTAGTAGTAGTAGTAGTAGCAGTAGTAGTAGTAGTAGTAGTAGTAGTAGTAGTAGTAGTAGTAGTAGTAGTAGTAGTAGTAGTAGTAGTAGTAGTAGTAGTAGTAGTAGTAGTAGTAGTAGTAGTAGTAGTAGTAGTAGTAGTAGTAGTAGTAGTAGTAGTAGTAGTAGTAGTAGTAGTAGTAGTAGTAGTAGTAGTAGTAGTAGTAGTAGTAGTAGTAGTAGTAGTAGTAGTAGTAGTAGTAGTAGTAGTAGTAGTAGTAGTAGTAGTAGTAGTAGTAGTAGTAGTAGTAGTAGTAGTAGTAGTAGTAGTAGTAGTAGTAGTAGTAGTAGTAGTAGTAGTAGTAGTAGTAGTAGTAGTAGTAGTAGTAGTAGTAGTAGTAGTAGTAGTAGTAGTAGTAGTAGTAGTAGTAGTAGTAGTAGTAGTAGTAGTAGTAGTAGTAGTAGTAGTAGTAGTAGTAGTAGTAGTAGTAGTAGTAGTAGTAGCAGTAGTAGTAGTAGTAGTAGTAGTAGCAGTAGTAGTAGTAGCAGTAGCAGTAGTAGTAGTAGTAGTAGTAGTAGTAGCAGTAGTAGTAGTAGCTAGTAGTAGTAGTAGTAGTAGTAGTAGTAGTAGTAGTAGTAGTAGTAGTAGTAGTAGTAGTAGTAGCAGTAGTAGTAGTAGTAGTAGCAGTAGTAGTAGTAGTAGTAGTAGTAGCAGCAGTAGTAGTAGTAGTAGTAGTAGTAGTAGTAGCAGTAGCAGTAGTAGGAGTAGTAGTAGTAGTAGTAGTAGTAGTAGTAGTAGTAGTAGTAGTAGCAGTAGTAGTAGTAGTAGTAGTAGTAGTAGTAGTAGTAGTAGTAGTAGCACGTGTATGGACAATGCGTGAGTTCAAAGCTAGAGAACACATAACAAACTAACATATCAGATGACAGAAAGGCTTAAGGGGGGGGGGTATGACACAGAAAGACTTGTGCTTCATAGATTATACCAAGTCATTTGATAAGGTAAAATATGATGAACTGATTTAAAATGTTGAAAATGGGAAAGATCTTTGAATAATAAAGAATATTTATTGAAATCAAACAGGAGCAGTTAAAATGGTGAATACAGGTGGCAGTTGATGAACAAATAAAACTAGGAGTACGACAGTGATGAGTTTTATAACCGGATCTTTTCTCCCTCTGTAGAGAAAGTAATAATGAGAACGATCAAGGAGAAGCCAGGCATACTAATAGCAGATTATAATATAAACAATATGCGCTAAGTAGGTACGACAGTTGTGATGGCAGAAAATACAGAAATATACAATAATTAGTGGAATTTGTAGTAACGGAGGGTGCACAGAAAGGACTCTCCTCGAATATCAAGATAACAATAACAATAGTTATGTCAAAGAAAAATAGTGACCCCAAAATATTAAATGACAATAGAAGGGGGAATAAAAAAAAACTTTTTTTAAACAAATTTTTTGGGGGGTTTAAATTTTTAATTTTTAAACCTAGGGGGGGCAATTAATGGCCCCGGGGTCCCCTTTTTCTGGTGAGGGGTTTTCAACCCAAA
>JACEFZ010026024.1:0-141757 GCA_014155875.1 Cepaea nemoralis | reverse complement strand
TATATGACACACATACAATGTTTATAGACAAGCTACCATGCGTTTGCCACTAGATACACTCTTCATTTGACACACGTTCACTAGCTATGGTTTTCCCACTAGTCAAGGAATGCGCAGCATTCCTTAACTCTTTACTCCTAAGCTACTCCCTTTACTGTTACACATACTGCACTGTTATATGACACACATACCACTGTTATATGACACACATACCACACTGTTATATGACACACATACCACATTGTTATATGACACACATACCACTGTTATATGACACACATACCACACAGTTATATGACAAACATACCACCGTTATATGACACACATACCACACTGTTATATGACACACAGACCACACTGTTATATGACACATACCACACTGTTATATGACACACATACCACTGTTATATGACACACATACCACTGTTATATGACACACATACCACTGTTATATGACACACATACCACACTGTTATATGACACACATACCACTGTTATATGACACACATACCACACTGTTATATGACACACATACCACTGTTATATGACACGCATACCACTGTTATATGACACACATACCACTGTTATATGACACACATACCACTGTTATATGACACACATACCACTGTTATATGACACACATACCACACTGTTATATGACACACATACCACTGTTATATGACACACATACCACAATGTTACATGACACACATACCACACTGTTATATGACACACATACCACACTGATATCCTTCTATTCTGTCTTACCCCTTTAGTCCTTCTGTTCTGCCACATCCCTGTAGTCCTTTTATTCTTTCATAGTCCTTTCATCCTTCTATTCTGTTATACCCTTTTTAAAATTTCTGTTGTGTCATACCCCTTTAGTCACTCTATTCTGTCTTACCTCTTTAGTCCTTCTATTCTGCACAATCCTTTAGTCCTTTTATTCTGTCATACCCCGTTAATCATTCTTTTCTGTCATACCCGTTTAATCCTTTTATTCTGTCATACACATTTGATCCTTCTATTCTGTTATACCCCTTTAATCCGTCTATTCTGTTATACCCCTTTTAACCCTTCTATTCTGTTATACCTCTGTAATCTTTCTATTCTGCCAAACACCTTTAGTCCTTTTATTCTGTTATACTCCTTTAATCCTTTTGTTGTGTCATACCCCTTTAGTCCTTTTATTCTGTCATACCCCTTTAATCCTTCTGTTTTACAATACCCCATTTAGTCATTCTATTGTGTCTTACCCCTTTAATTCTTCTGTTCTATCATGCTCCTGTAATTCTTCTATTCTGCGCAGTCCACCAATTACTGTATGTTTATAAAAACAATATAGCAATGTCCTTTCCAAGACGTTGCAATCTACCCCAGCTTGAATTTCTATACAATGTTCAGCAGTTTTGCCAATACTTCTGAACGAGGCGTCAACCTTTAAGTTCCACTTAATGCCGGTATAGGGAATGGACCCCCAATCTCGTTGTAGCTAATTAGTATTCATTATTCTTCATTCTTCTGCATCCATACAATCCTTTCCGATTTAACATTGGGGTTTAACACTCTAGGTTTGGTGCAGAGTTTAATTTCCTTTGACTTCTTTACATTTCCCAATGTTATGAAAGCTCCCATTGCCCTTTTGTATGACGTTTCTTTAACATAACACCAGTTAGTTCCAGCAGTCTTAAGCAAATAAGTTGAAAGTGTTTGTATTAAGGACATTTAATTAACTTGTCGGTTTAGAGTAATGTGACGTGTTCACTAAGTGATTCATGCATGTGAAACGAGTATAAACATAGACATGTAACAACACTTTTTGTTAGCAATGCGTGGGTTGTCTTGTCACGTAATTGTTATTCAGTAATTTTTTTGTTTGTTGGGTGTTTGATTGCTTTGAACTCATAAGCTTGTTACTATGTCTAGTGCACTATGCTGATTTTTGCGTGTGGATTAGCTTTTTATATTACCATCAAGCGAATCCACTCCGATTTTCAGAGGTGCTTGTAATTTACGTCCACAAATCAAGGACGAAACATCAGCATGTTAGTTCATCTGACCGGTGTAGGGGTTGAACCCGCTACCTCAGCATCAGCACACCGGATATTTAAGAAGGAGCGATTCTATCTAGAAATCACTCGCATTTGCGGAGCGCTATCGAGAACAAGTCACCCAAATCTATTCAAAAATCCCTATAATGGGGGAGAAAATGGCATGTCGCAAGACTAACACTAGAAGACACCCAACATCCAAGATGAGCCAGCTTGGAGGCCACCAAGACCTTAAAGAAGATGAGAGGAGAGAACCTGCCTGTGAGCTGTAACAAAGAACCAGAACCTACAGTAACCTAAAATGGAGCTACCACGAGGAAGACTGACGACAACCCACCACAGACAAGAGCCAAGACTATTGAGAAGCTGAAAAAGGATAAAAAAAAGTCGCTTAGAAGTCGATAGAGTCGACTTCATTGTACCGGGTTTTTTTCCAATATGGCTCGGTCTCTTTCCGCAGCGCGGAAAGCGTCGCACAAAGCACGAACTCCACAGGAGTCTCTGAAAAATTAAGCTCGTGAACCGAAGGACGCGGCCCGGAATCGAACCCATAACCTTCGGAGCCTGAGTCAAACGGCTTGACCACTTCACCAAGGAGACTCCCTGCGACCAGAGTCGGAAACACCGACTTAAAGACGATCAGATGGGTAGTCAAACGTATCCAAGTGGAGCTAACAGATGACCAGATCCTGAAGCAGATACAACAGGAAAATCATCCACATCCGAATCTTGAAGGCGGAGCGGCTGCTGACATACTCCAAGATCCCCACAACTTTAACGGTGGTGACAACAGAGGGCAGCGAGATGCCGATCACAGTGTCTATGAACGAGAAAGTTCAACAGGCGGAACGACTTCATCCCGAGAATCACACAATGCTCAAGGTGCCAGAGGGCCGGCAACAGCAGAACAACATGCTGCAGTAAGACAGAGATCTGCCAATGCTGCTCCGAACACCACGTCTTCAAGGAATGTCCCCTGGTCAAGCAGGACAAGGTCTTCTAGCGCCCAATGACAAGAGAAAGTACGCCAACTGCCTTGGCAAACACGGAGCAAGGTACCTGAGCTGCCCGTACCTCCAAAGACACAGACATGTCTTAAAGACCGCCATTACTACAAAGACACCATACAAAGAAACACTGCTGAGGTGCGAGACAGCCACAGGCATCTCACAAGCCGAAAAATCTCAGCCCCAAGGCCAGATTGACGAGCTGAAGAAACAAGTCAAGACACGTCTGACACCGAAACTAACCGCGACAACGAAAAACTACTGGCTGACATAAAGAAAATTCAGCGCAGCATCCAGCAAGAGGTGGAACGCATGGCACAGATGAAACAAGAGAATGATGAAATTCTACAAACCATCAAATCAGAGAGAGGACTGCTAAAAGCTGAAAGGGAACTGACCCAAAACAAGCCAGCTGAAGCCACTCAAAAGACTAATGATGAACGACAAGCCGAGGCCAGCAACTCAAGCACAACGAACAGTAAATCCAAGGGGATGAAAGGTCTCAAGCGGATAATCTACGAAAGTCTAGAACACCTAACGGACAACGAATTAAAATATCTCGAAAATTTTTGCGACAACTCAGCAACACATCCGAAAAGGAGAGACTCATCAAGATAGCGACGCTGCTCAACGTTCACGCAGAGATCATACAAGATAACAATGCGGGCTGCCAATCTGCCTACGGTAGACCCCCCCCCCCCCCCCCAAAAAAAAAGCAAACAAACCAAAGGAAGAGTCCTTATAAGGACTGCATCCTATGAAAACCTGACTCGCCAGAAGTGAACACTGATCAAAGAAACCGCCAGAGGAGATGACACAAAAAAAGAACCTACCGGTCAATCCGCCAGCTGACGTCACAGGCATAAACTCTTCAAAATCGATAAGCCAGCTAACACTGGCACAAAAACCGAGGGAAACTTAACCCGCACCCTAAACCACTACAAATATAACTAACGCCAGAGAGGCTAGTTGAACGTTGGTGGAAAGTATTTTTTTTTCTTTCTACAAATCGGAATCTAGAAAACGCGAGAATAGTACAACTAGAAAGTATTTGTCTGGAGTCCACATAGCAAAAGAAACAGACGAAAACTTCAAAACACACTGTGAAATGAAGTAGAGACATAAAGTATTAATATGGGAGGACATGGGCAGAGCTACATGGGCTAGATACAGATAGGAGGGCTTGTAGTGAGTTGGTTGAGTTTCTTGGCCTCGATGGGTAATAAATGGCGGAACAAGAAGGAAAGATTAAAGTGCCTCAGCCACTCGAACAGTTCTAGAAAGAATTTGACCACTATTACACGAATTACAACTATTAGGCGAATCCTTCCTGTTAGGCGAATTACCTCTATTAGAAGAATTACCACTATTAGACAAATTATCATTACTAGGCTAATTATCACTATTAGGTGAATTATCACTATTAGGCCAATTATCACTATTAGGCGAATTACCACTATTAGGCGAATCATAATAGAAGAATTATCACTGGTATACAAATTATCATTATCACTATTAGGCGAATTATCATAAGAGAATTATCACTATTAATCAAAGTATCACTATTTGGTGAATTATCACTTTTAGGCGAATTATCACTATTAGGCGAATTATCATAGAGAATTATCACCGTTAGGCAAATTAACACTAGTAGGCGAATTATCACTATTAGGATAATTATAACTTTTACGCGAAATTATAGAAGCGTGAAAAAGTATACAGCGTGCTTGGAGCTGAGCAGACAGGAAAACACACTGAAACTGTAGCAAGATTTCATTATTTTAAAACATTCTTTGTTGTTAAGCTCGCTCGCTCGCTTTGAAACCAAACTTAGTCCACACACTACCTCTAGTATCACTGAACTTAATGTTGCGCGTGAATTAGCTTTCCCTATTACAAGTGTCATCCGACATCAGGCGACGTCACTGCAACTATAGAAGCATTCGTAATTTACGTCCCCAAAACAAGGACAAGAAGTCCACGTTTTAGTCCAACTGTCCAGTCTAAGGGTTGAACCCCTTTCCTCGGTATCAGCACATCGCTTGTTTAAGAACGCACGCTCTTATGATTTAGAACTTAGTTTCTTTTCTGTTACTCCAGCTTATGATCCCCGGGTGTAACAGATGCCCTCGGTCAACTCAGGTCAAGTTTTCATGTGATCTACTTTCACCGGCAATAGAAAGTGTATTTTCTTTCGCGGCACAGGCCATCAGACATGAGGTCAAGTGCAGTTACTCGTAAGAGAATGCCATTAAAAGAAGGAGAATGAGACGGAAGAGGAGGGGGAGGGCAGATGAGCTATAATAGAGGAAGGAGGCGGGGTGGAGGAGAAGAAGAAGGGGTAGAACGAACGAACGAACGAACTTTATTTTAAAAGGGTAACAAATTGGGCACTCAGGCCCGTCTTACATTCGGCCCTTTCGATCACTCATGTTTCATTCATCATATGTGCATGTTACATTTACTTAGGGGGAAAAAAATACATTGTCAAATTCTTCTTCTTCTTTTCGTTCATCCGGAGTGTTTTTTCAGATGTGATTGCGGTGTGTCTGTTATGCGCCCTTGGGCCGAAACCCGTAGGCCAACACATCGACTTTAGCGTGCTTTTTTGACCAGGTAGCATTCCTGGGAGACTCTCACTTTTGTAGTGCCATCTGCAACCATGCTGGCCAAGGTTGAACGGTCGAGGACAACGGTCATCCCTCAAAGGAAGGCAGGGACAGTCCATAGCATTTTCCGCCATCCAAGGTTGCTTCCATAGTTGCAGGGCCGACACATAACGCCCTGGATCTGGGCTCACCGAGGGAGATCGTCACGTCCTGCTCACGGCTGCTTTAAATCCTCACTTCAATATATTGGTCATTTCGTTTCCCCGGGTCATTCCCGCACAAACCAGGCAGGTTTGCAGACGGCATCCACTCAGCGAGTTTTCGGACATGTGCTTGTCGTTGCGCCCATCAGAGCTTTTCCAGGCACAACAGACATTCGGAAAACTACCCAGTCAGAGCTGTTCCGAACAAGAGCGGCATTCGGAAACTAGGTAGTCAGAGCTGTTCCTAGCACGGGAGACATTCAGACGAGACATTTCACTCGGACGTAATTGCGTAGTGTCAATTTTTAGTTTGCCACCCGTAGGACGACACTTCCGACTTCAGCTGGCATTTTTTAATGAGGTTAGCCTTCCTCTGGTTTCGAGGCACGTTGGACTGTTGTGATGTCGCTAACATCTCAGCTGGTCAAGATAGAACGACATCGTGGTCGGCCCTCAAGGGAAGGCAGGGGCAGACCATGAGCATTCCCTCGCTATCCAAGGAGGCTTCCATAATTGCAGAGCCGGCACATATTGCTCTGTGACTGGGCTCACCCGAGGAGTTGCCACGTCCTGCTCATGGCTGCTTTAGTTCCTCACTTCCATGTGTTGGGCAACCCGTTTGCCACTGATCGCTCTAGCACACACCAGGGACGGTCAGACTGCAAGCGACACCAACTCGGTAATCTTTTGCTTTTGACTTCGGACCACGCAATAGGTTCGCTCGCCGTGCGTTCCATTTTGCGTCATTGGGACGTTCTTCCACTTTTGTCTACACTCTCTATGAGTTAGATATAATTTTCGCAGCCGTTTTCTTCGACTGGGGCACTTTTTTGACTTTTTGAATTCGCTCACGAGGTAGGCTACTTGTGCTGCCGGCTCAGCACCTTACCTTCGTGCACCGTGAGCGAGAAATGGCCTTGCCCTCTCATCCGGGAATCTCTCATATCCCCCAGCTGAGAGCCTTCGAACTTCTATCAGACCTGAGCATGTAGCTTGCTCAGTATCACGCCTTTATTTTTCGAAAGGTGGCTATCGGCCCGGCTCTCCGGTCCGAGGGTTTGTGGCTTAGAGGCGTTCAGCCACAGCCCTCGACAGGGAGCCTTTAGTGTTTTGTCCGGACCAAGAACTTCTGCCTTCGTGCGCATGATTTAAATTTTAGACTGCTATCCTCAGTCTCACCTGCAGAGCAGCAGGTTGTGTCTCTCTTAGTCTGGTCCCTATCCCATAAGCTGTCCGATATGTAGTTTTCCATCCATCAGCAAGCAAATGGGGTCGATAAGACACACAAGCTCCCCCACCACGTCAAGGTGGAGACTACATCGGGGGAGCATTGTCAAATTGATTTTGTAAGTATAAACAATGCATATTACGCATGGTACATTCACATGGGGAAAAAAACATTGTCAAATGAAAGTTGTAAACATAAACAGTGCATATTGCAATGTTGTGAGACACACCCCCCATCCACCCTCACACCCCGTAGCCACCTACACATCCCTCAGCCACCCACACATCCCCCACCCACCACAACCCACCCACCCACACATACCTCCACGCACTCACACAGACTCAGGCAAACATACATGCCGCCACCGATCGCCCACCCACACACATTTCCCCACCCACACATACATCCCCCACCCATCCCATAACCGACACGCACACACCCACCCACATATTCTCCACCACCCACCCACACACCCGCAAACACCCAGCAAAACACACATCACAAAACCACACACACATACCCCCGTCAACCCACACATCCCGCACCTATCCATACATACAGGGAGAAAATGAAGAAGAATAAAAAGTGGATGAGGAGGTAGAGGAGGAGAAGAAGAGGAAGTAAAAGGTAGAATAAGACGAAGTAGAAGAAAGCAGAAGAAGAAAAAAGAAGAAGAAGAAGAAGAAGAAGAAGAAGAAGAGGAGGAGGAGGAATAGGAGGAGGAGGAGGAGGAGGAGGAGGAGCACGGCGTATGAATAGAAGCAGAACAAGCTGCAGAAGGTAGAAGAATACGAAAGAGGAGGAGGAGGACGAGGATGAAGAGAAGGAGAAGAAGAAGAGGAAGAGAAAACAAGAAGAAGGAGGAGCACGAGGGGAGAAGAGGGCCACCCAGTCTAAAATAGAAAACAGGAAATCTCATGCGAAATAAAGTTGACCATATCAGCTATCGGATACCGCCTGGTCGATGAACATAGGGGAATGGCGTTATATACCGAATACGCCACAAGCCTTGTACAAGGGACGTTTACTGTTTTACTTACACACTGTGATGATTTACTTGCCTTGTGACGTTTACGATAAAAAAGCGCCAATTGCAGGAGGTGAAGTGTTTGAGTTTACCTCTCTAGTGTTAAATGAAAGACCAGATGGTGTTGCACATTTAAAGCCTTTGTGATTTTATCCTTTTCAAATATAATATAATATAATATAATATAATATAATATAATATAATATAATATAATATAATATAATATAATATAATATAATATAATATAATATAATATAATATAATATAATATAATATAATAGTATGCCTCTTTCAGTCCTGAAGGACTATAGAGTTGTACAGCTGGGGAGGTACCAGACAGCGCCACTGATGACTGTATAGTCCAATACGAGAGTGACAATCTCTGTCACAGTTTCCGCATCTGTAAGACGAGGCAGGTCCCGCAGTAAGTTTTGAGCCTGTGCCGCTTATCATCAGTTTGTTGGATCAGATTGCGCTCAAAGAGCACCAGTCCGTTTCGTACATCTCTTCTCCAGGAACATCTGTCTGTTGCAACTCTTTGCCACGTTTCTTAATCTATGCCAAGGGTTTTCATATCTTGTTTACACACATCCCTATATCGCAATTGGGGTCTTCCATTTGCCTCTTTCCTGTAGCTAGTTCTCTGTATAGGAGGAAATCTTTGAGAATACGTTCATCCTCCATTCGAGATACGTGGCCCAGCCACCGGAGTCGTCTCTGCTTGAGGAGGGAGTGGACTGTGGTAATATCTGCTCTTTCATGCACATGTATGTTTGTTATGTGGTCTTTCCAAGATATGCCCAGGATACGTCTCACACATCTCATATGGAAGGAATTCAACTTTCTTTCCTGTCTTGAGTACAGGGTCCAGGATTCAGACCCATAGAGTAGTGTGCTAACAACACAAACTTTATATACTTGAACTTTTGTACGCTCTGTTAGTCTATTATTCTCCCAAACTCTTTTAGTTAGCCTGGAAAATGTCGTGGCTGCCTTTCCAATGCGACTGTCGATTTATGTCTCTAATGAAAGATTATCTGCTATTGTCGACCCCAAATAAGCAAACTCGTTAACGACCTTCAATTCATAATTAGAAATTTTGATTGACGGAGGCGAACTAGTATATTGATCCATAACCTGTGTTTTATTTAGGCTAATGGTGAGCCCAAAGTCTCTGCAGGCGGCTGCAAAACGATCTATGAGCCGTTGGAGATCTTCTGCTGTATGAGTAGTGAGTGCTGCATCATCTGCAAAAAGTAGTTCTCTTATGCATCTTGATATTATTTTGGTCTTTGCCTTGAGTCTTGATGGGTTAAAACGTTTGCCATCAGATCTTGTGTGGAGGTATATGCCTTCAGTGGCAGTCCCAAATGCCTGCCTTAAGAGAACGGCGAAGAAGATACCAAAAAGTGTAGGAGCAAGCACGCAGCCCTGCTTTACTCCACTGCAGATGCTGAATAACTGGGATGTTGAGCCGTCAAATAAAATGGTCCCCTGCATGTTTTCGTGAAATGATTTCACTAGACTAAGAAGGGTGGGTAGACATCCTATCTTTTCAAGAACCTTAAAAAGGCCGTTTCTGCTCACGAGGTCAAATGCCTTTGTGAGGTCGATGAAGGCAATATATAATGGCTTCCTCTGTTCTCTGTATTTCTCTCGGAGCTGCTGGAGTGAGAAAATCATATCGATGGTGGACCTGTTGCGTCTAAATTCGCACTGTGATTCGGGGTTGATTCTTTCAGCAAGAATGTGTAGCCTTTTAAGGATTACTCGAGCAATAATCTTACCTGTAATGCAGAGTAGGGAAATGCCACGATAGTTGTTGCAGTCGCTTCTGTCGCCTTTGGTTTTGTAAAGGGTAACGATGTTTGCGTCTTTCATATCTTGTGGTACTGATTTTCTTTCCAGCAGAGCTGAAATATTGCATACAGTTCTGGGATGAGTGTTTCTTTGCTACATTTTAAAATTTCAGGTGGAATACTATCTTTTCCTTGTGCCTTGCCTGAATTTAAGAATGTCTAGCGCTTCGCTGATTTCTGTGAGGCATGGCTCGTTATCCATGGCATGCATGGTGGACTGTTGATCGACGGCTTCCAGAGCTTCTTCTCCGACAGTGTTTTTCACGGAGTGTAGCTCTGAGTAGTGTTCTACCCAGCGATCCATTTGTTTCGCTCGATCTTTTATGATTACCCCCTCAGTTGATCGTAAAGGGGCCATCTTATTTTTTGATGGACCGACAGCGTGCTTGATGCCCTCGTACATTCTTCTTATATTTCCAGTGTCTGCACAAGTTTGAATTTGAGCAGAGAGCTGTAGCCAGTACCTGTTCGCACATTTTCTTGCAATCTGTTGTACTCTCTGGCCGTTCGCAATGCCTGCAATATTTTCTCTGAAGGTGATGTATTATACACTGAGAATGCATGTCTCTTGATCTCCAGGACTGGGAGCATCTCTTCAGAGTGTGCTTCAAACAAGTCGGTTGACTTAGTTTGCTTCTTGCCAAATGTTGATAGAGCTGTATTGTAGATGGTGTGGCGAATCTGACTCCATCTCTCGGTGGCAGTTCTATCTGTGTGGCCAGGCAGAGTCTCCGCTAGAGCCTGGGTGAATTTGTTGACCTTCTCTTTGTTTTGGGTGCTGCTGGTGTCAATTCGTGGTCTTCCTTCTGTTCTGCTTCTGTAGATTCTCTTGGGCTTTATCTTCACCTTGCTGGAGACGAGTGAATGGTCGGGGTCGTAGTCAGCACTATGATAGCTGCGAGTCAGCCGTACATTGCGGAGATTGCTGCTTTTAGTGAGCACCAGGTCGAGTTGGTGCATTTCTTTGATCTGGTTCGCCTCCATGACACATTGTGTTGAGGTTTCGTGTCAAAAAAGGTGTTGGTCACGCACAGATTATGGTGGCTGCAGAATTCCAAGAGACGTTGTCCATTGTCATTGATCTTCCCAACGCCAAACTGTCCTAGACATAAAGGCCAAAATTTGTGGTCGGAGCCATCCCTGGCATTGAAATCCCCCAGGATAAAATGATGTTGTTTCTCTGGTGTTTCACTGACTTCTTTGCTAAGGTCGTCATAGAACTTGTCTTTAGATTCTGATGCTGCAGTTAGTGTTAGGGCGCAAACGCTTATAATACAAATTGGGCCTGCCTCTGTCTGGAGTTGGAGCTTCAGTATTTTTTCAGTGCCATCACTTGGTGGTGTGATGGAATTAAGCAGCTTGTTCCTGATAGCGAAGCCAACTCCATGTTCCATGGTCTCTCCGCACGGCTTGCCATGCCAGTAGTAAGTGAAGTCCCTCTCCTTGATGTTTCTAGATTCTTGGCGTCTAGTCTCTTGCAGGACAATAACGTCTATCCCCAGTCTGAGTAGTTCGTTGTTTATCACTGCCGTTTTGCGGGCATCCCCAATCTCTTTTAGATTGTCTGCGTTTCATGTTCCCAGCCTTAGGTCCGGTTGTTGTGTTTTTTTCTTGTTGCTAGGTGTATAGATTGCGGTCCATGTGTCAGGATTTTCCCCCTAAGCTCCACACACCCTCAGGAGCAGACGAACCGTGGCGAGACAACACCTTATTGACTGGAGGGCTGCCCAGCTTAGGCGGGCGGTAGCTGTCTAGTGAGATACGATGATCTCTCCCACCGTCGGAAGCAACCCGTGGCGCCTTGCTCTACGCCAGTCGAGTATTAAGACTTATAACCGGTAAATGCTGTTTCCCGTGTTGTGTCGTCACCGCTTTACGAGGTGCTGAAGTGACCTCTTCATGGCACAAGCCTGGGCAATGGAAATAGGAGAACCAGCTGTTGCCCAGTAGCAAGTTCCCCCTCTCCACGTCGCCGATATTGACCAAGGGAAGGCAGTAGCCAATGCAACGTGGCATCGATGCCGTCGAAGTAGTTGCCAGAACTATGTTGTTTACAACATGGAACTGCCTCAGGGACTTCCATCTCCGGATTTGTCCTCAGGGTTTACTCCCGAAGCCTTTCCCATATGGGTATACCCGCAAGGCAGCGGAGGTTTGAGATTTAGAGTTCCTTCTCTTAGAAGAGATACCAACCAAGGCTGACGAGCCTCCTCTGCCGGGGAATCTATAAGGAGGGAAGTCTACCATTCTTCCTTCCTGGCAGTGACGATACTGATCAGATGACCGTAGCCATTGTCTCTATTGAGAGATCATCTGCCCACCGTCTCTGACTTGAAACCATAACCAACAACTAACTTCGGCTGCTCCCTAGTCAAATCCACCACCTGCTCCCATGGCTTTACGTTACCCTGTTGGGGGAGGGGGGGGGGCTAAACGGGTACTCCACCTTGCCCAAGGGTGTCCCGTAGGCTAGCGGAGGGAAGGAGGAATATAATATAATATAATATAATATAATATAATATAATATAATATAATATAATATAATATAATATAATATAATATAATATAATATAATATAATATAATCAAGTGCCATCATCGCATTGAAATTCTGCTTGTCCCTGTTCCATGTGGTGTGAATTCCCGGTGCACTCATGGAATGTTCTTGCAGTCAATCTCTTAATGCTACCTACCCACCTGTCTACCTCTCACAGAAATAAAGGAAAGAAGTAGAAATCAGAGAACACACTGGGCCTGGGGTCGGCACACTGTAAGTGGTGTTGTGGCGAAATAATGTTGCAAAGTCACTCAGCGTGCCATTTAAAATCATTCCATGCGCCAGTCTTGGCATGCACGCCGCAGGTTGCAGACGTTTGCAATAGCCACTAGAACATTTGAAGCATATAGTGACAATTTAGCTGCCGTCTCTGTTTTAGGGTAAGTGAACGCAGTTTCCCAATTCCGAATACGGGGCTAAAAATCAGCCACACGTGACTTGAAAGCAGACGAGTTTGCGTTGACTTTTGCAGTCAGAGCATTGTTAGCGGACACGTCAGCGTGCCGTGGCTGATGGCTAATTGCACTGATGACATCATGAGCGCAGTCGGAAGACAGTTCGAAGCTTGGGCTCGTTGCTGTGAAAGTCAGGGAAAGATTGGTCTCATATTCCTCCGTGCACTCAGCCCTACACAATGTGAAGGCCCTATCACATGACAAACCCATAACAGGAAATTGCTTCGGGGCTAAAACAAGAGCAGTGTTATTTCAGAAAGCAATGGCAAACTACCGAACGTAAAAATTCGTAGAAAATCGCACACAGCCTAAACGTTGCTGGAGTTGATTGCTAGGTTCAGTAAAGGACGAGCAGAGAACTTTATAGTGATCACACGGGATTTAAACCTGTCCAAATGAGGACAGAGCGCGCATAAAGAATGCCTGTAATTCGACGCAGGGCAGACAAGACACCCCTACATTTCTTCAGATGACACTATTCTATGTAACATAACCTCTTCAGATGACCCTATTCTATGTAACATAACATCCTCAGATGACACTATTCTATGTAACATAACCTCTTCAGATGACCCTATTCTATGTAACATAACATCCTCAGATGACACTATTCTATGTAACATAACCTCTTCAGATGACCCTATTCTATGTAACATAACATCCTCAGATGACACTATTCTATGTAACATAACCTCTTCAGATGACCCTGTTCTATGTAACATAACATCCTCAGATGACACTATTCTATGTAACATAACCTCTTCAGATGACACTATTCTATGTAACATAACCTCCTCAGATGACACTATTCTATGTAACATAACCTCTTCAGATGACACTATTCTATGTAACATAACCTCTTCAGATGACACTATTCTATGTAACATAACCTCTTCAGATGACACTATTCTATGTAACATAACCTCTTCAGATGACCCTATTCTATGTAACATAACCTCTTCAGATGACACTATTCTATGTAACATAACCTCTTCAGATGACACCTATTCTATGTAACTTAACCTCTTCAGATGACCCTATTCTATGTAACATAACCTCTTCAGATGACACTATTCTATGTAACATAACCTCTTCAGATGACCCTATTCTATGTAACATAACCTCTTCAGATGACACTATTCTATGTAACATAACCTCTTCAGATGACACTATTCTATGTAACATAACCTCTTCAGATGACCCTATTCTATGTAACATAACCTCTTCAGATGACACTATTCTATGTAACATAACCTCTTCAGATGACACTATTCTATGTAACATAACCTCTTCAGATGACACTATTCTATGTAACATAACCTCTTCAGATGACACTATTCTATGTAACATAACCTCTTCAGATGACACTATTCTATGTAACATAACCTCTTCAGATGACACTATTCTATGTAACATAACCTCTTCAGATGACACTATTATATGTAACATAACCTCTTTAGATGCCACTATTCTATGTAACATAACCTCTTCAGATGACACTATTATATGTAACATAACCTCTTCAGATGACACTATTCTATGTAACATAACCTCTTCAGATGACACTATTATATGTAACATAACCTGTTCATAGCCAAATAATGGACCATTTTACCCGTCTTAAGGCACATGTGGCATATGGTGTTACATCCTTACTTTTATAGACCAATCAGCGCTAAGTATGTGATGTAATCAGAATCAGGAGCGCTTCGTTTACTCCCGTAGACATTTCTTGGTTCCAGTTTTAGGCTGCGTTGACCTGGGAGCTTAGGTCAATTTTATAATCCGCTACGATGCGGTTTCTAACCCGAGACTATCGGGCCGGCATGTGAGAGTACAGTGACTAACATAACGCGGCTAACTCCCTGCTCATAATTTTGATTTGCGTTGGCGGCCTGTTTCGCCAACTCACACTATTACCAGAATCGCAGATCAGCTGTGGTTTTCTCTCGATACTGCTATGTGTCCCAGCCACCCACATATTTACGTCTCTGCCATTCCCTTGTGTTCTATCCCTGTGTCCTGCCAATTGTCACCAAGTTCTCCAGTTAATTACTTCTCGTAACGCGCCCCAAAAAATTATGTCTACGTCTTCGCAGTTTACTGTTTTCATTTGCGTCTTTTTGTTTTTTTTGGTTGATAATTGGTTTTTCTGTACGAAGAGTGTTAACAATTCATTAAACATAAAAGAAAACACAGATCTAGATAACAACAAAAGTCAGTAATGGAGAAGATTTATTATTACGACATCATCATCATCATCATCATCATCATCATCATCATCATCATCATCATCATCATCATCATCATCATCATCATCATCATCATCATCATTATCATCATCATCCAGTGCCTTGCCGGTTGGAGTGGGCGATCATGCCTCTCCATAAATTGCAATCTCTGAAGCCATGGATCAATTCGTGTGTTGATTCCCTTCCGTGCCATGACACAAGACTGTCAAGAATCTTCTCACGCTGTCTTCCTTTATCTCTCTTTACGCAAATCTTTCGGGTTGTCCCAACATGTTTCAGTTTGTGTCTTTTCATAACGTGGCCAAAAATCAATGACTGCCACTTTCAGATGTTGTGATAAGTTGTCTTTGCGACTCAGCTTTCCCTAAAACGTCTTGATTCTCATTTTGGCTGTCCGATTAATTTTCAGCATTCTTCTATGCTTGATTGCTTGCTTGCGCTGGCTGTGAACTCCAGCGTGAAGTACTGTATGTCGGATGAAGACATTCTAGTGTCCAACATCAGTGTGATGTCATACCGGACTGAGGTTTGCGTGAGTATCCGTTGTCCCATGTCTGACTTGTCGGTGTGCAGACTGGTGGTTCCTCGCCGTGCAGGCAGACACTCTCCGACTTCGGAATAATCAAAGATCCCACTACGTTAGCCAGGACCCCGAAGGGACCTGTTGCTCAGGACGCTCGACTAGAACGTGTTAGTAGTCTTGGCTAGTATAGAACCTGGCCCTGGTGCCTTGGAAACAGCTCTGCGTCCCAACATTTTTTTTATAACACCACATCTCCAAGGCTTCCGTGGATATTTTCGCCTGTTTACTAATTGTCCAGGACTCGCAGCCGTATGTTACAAATAGTTCTATGTAACATGCAAGAACTCTTTTTCTAACTTACAAGGACTGTGGCTCATTGCAAAAATATAGAATACAATGTTTGCTTGTCGTAATCTGTTCTTTATCTCAGTGATGCATCTTCCATCTGATGTTATCCATGTGTCTAGACATTTAAATTTCTGCACTTGCCCCAAAATAACGTCGTTTACTTTAACTGCACATGTATGAACATGGCAAAACATGATCACCAACGCTTACCGGCATGGCACATTATGATGATGATGGTGATGATGGCAATTGTGGTGATGATGTTGATGTGATGATGGTGATGATGATTATGATGGTGTGATGTTGGTGATGATGTTAATGTGATGATGTTGATGTGATGATGGTGATATTGGTGGTGGAGATGATGGTGTGATGATGGTGATGATGGAGATGATGGTGATGATGATAGCGGGTGTGGTGATGATGATGGTGTGATCACCGTGGTGGTAGTGATGGTGGTGGTTGTGGTGATGATGATAGTGTGATGATGTGATGATGATGATGGTGTGATTATGGTAATGGTGAAGATGGTGATGGTGGTGAAGATGATGATGGTGGTGGTGGAAATGATAAAGGTGTAATTATGATGATGGTGGTGGTGGAAATGATAAGGGTGTAATTATGATGATGGTGGTGGTGGAAATGATAAAGGTGTAATTATGATGATGGTGGTGGTGGAAATGATAAAGGTATAATGATGATGATGGTGGTGGTGGTGGTGAAGATGAAGATATTGATGGTCGTGATGGTGGTGAAGATGGTGATGGCTTTTGTGTTAATGATGATGGTATGATAATGGTGATGCTGCTGGTAGTGGTGGTGGTGATGAAGATAGTGACGGTGATGATGATGGTGATATTACTGATGGTGATGTTGATATTTTGATGATGGTGGTGGTAGTAGTAGTGGTGTTGTTGATGATTGTGATGATGATGATGATGATGATGATGATGATGATGATGATGATGATGATGATGATGATGATGATGATGATGATGATGAACGTCAAATCGTTGGATGGCGAATCCTACAGAAAACACAATTTAAAATCTAAATTTCGACGCCTTAGAGTTCAGGTTATCTGAGCCCGAGAGCGACGTACAACTTATGGAGTAAAGTTTGTGTAGAAACTGTGATCCCGACCCGGAACCAAAGTACCATCTGTATTGCAGATCCCCTATCCCCTTTCCCAGCCCAGAAACCACCGGGGCTTACAAAACCGGTACTAACACCTCATATCTAATGAAAGACACACTCGGATGACAGCAGGTCAAGGTTCAGTACAGCACGCACCGACTGACTGGGATCAAGGTTGAGCTGGTCATGCTTTCTCCACAAGTGTTAGGTATTTCCTTGTTGAAAGTAACGTTAGTAGAGTGAGTAATGTGCATAATGTGAGTAGTATGGGTGATGTGAGTAAAGTGAGTAATGTGCATAATGTGAGTAATATGGGTGATGTGAGTAATATGGGTGATGTGAGTAAAGTGAGTAATGTGAATAATTTGAGTAATATGGGTGATGTGAGTAAAGTGAGTAATGTGAATAATTTGAGTAATATGGGTGATGTGAGTAAAGTGAGTAATGTGCATAATGTGAATGAAGTGAGGATTGTGAGTAAAGTGAGTATTGTGAGTGATGTGAATAATTTGAGTAATATGGGTGATGTGAATAAAGGGATTAAAGTGAGTAAAGTGAGTAATGTGAACAATGTGAGTAAAGTGAGTATTGTGAGTAAAGTTAATAATATGAGTAAAGTGAGTATTGTGAGAAAAGTGAGTATTGTGAGTAATGTGAGTAAAGTGAGTAATGTGAATAATGTGAGTAAAGTGAGTATTGTGAGTAAAGTTAGTAATGTGAATAATGTGAAAAATAATTACAGTGAGTAAAATGTATAATGTGAGTAATGTGAATAATGTGAGTAAAGTGAATAATGTGAGTAATGTGAATAATGTGAGTAAAGTGAATAATGTGAGTAATGTGAATAATGTGAGTAAAGTGAATAATGTGAGTAATGTGAATAATGTGAGTAAAGTGAATAATGTGAGTAATGTGAATAATGTGAGTAAAGTGAATAATGTGAGTAAAGTGAATAATGTGAGTAATGTGAATAATGTGAGTAAAGTGAATAATGTGAGTAAAGTGAATAATGTGAGTAAAGTGAATAATGTGAGTAATGTGAATAATGTGCTTAAAGTGAATAATGTGAGTAATGTGAATAATGTGAGTAAAGTGAATAATGTGAGTAATGTGAATAATGTGAGTAAAGAGAATAATGTGAGTAATGTGAGTAAAGTGAATAATGTGAGTAAATCGAATAATATTAGTAAAGTGAATAATGTGAGTAATGTGAATAATGTGAGTAAAGTGAATACTGTGAGTAAAGTGAATAATGTGAGTAAATCGAGTAATGTGAATAATGTGAATAAACTGAATAATGTGAATAAAGTGAACAATGTGAGTAAAGTGAATAATGTGAGTAAAGTGAATAATGTGAGTAATGTGAATAATGTGAGTAAAGTGAATAATGTGAGTAATGTGAATAATGTGAGTAAAGTAAATATTGTGAGTAATGTGAATAATGTGAGCAAAGTGAATAATGTGAGTAAAGTGAATAATGTGAGTAAAGTGAATAATGTGAGTAATGTGAATAATGTGAGTAAAGTGAATAATGTGAGTAAATCGAATAATGTGAGTAAAGTGAATAATGTGAATAATGTGAGTAAAGTGAATACTGTGAGTAAAGTGAATAATGTGAGTAAATCGAGTAATGTGAATAATGTGAATAAACTGAAAAATGTGAATAAAGTGAACAATGTGAGTAAAGTGAATAATGTGAGTAAAGTGAATAATGTGAGTAATGTGAATAATGTGAGTAAAGTGAATAATGTGAGTAATGTGAATAATGTGAGTAAAGTAAATAATGTGAGTAATGTGAATAATGTGAGTAAAGTGAATAATGTGAGTAATGTGAATAATGTGAGCAAAGTGAATAATGTGAGTAAAGCGAATAATGTGAGTAAAGTGAATAATGTGAGTAATGTGAATAATGTGAGTAAAGTGAATAATGTGAGTAAAGTGAATAATGTGAGTAAATCGTGCAATGTGAATAATGTGAGTAAAGTGAATAATGTGAGTAAAGTGAATAATGTGAGTAAAGTGAATAATGTGATTAAATTGAGTAATGTGAATAATGTGAGTAAAGTGAATAATGTGAGTAAAGTGAATAATGTGAGTAAAGTGAATAATGTGAGTAAAGTGAATAATGTGAGTAAAGTGAATAACGTGAGTAAATCGAGTAATGTGAATAATGTGAGCAAAGTGAGTAATGTGAATAAAGTGAGTAATGTGAATAATGTGAGTAAAGTGAGTAATGTGAATAATGTGAGTAAAGTGAGTAATGTGAATAATGTGAGTAAAGTGAGTAATATGAATAATGTGAGTAAAGTGAATAATGTGAACAAAATGAGTGATGTGAGTAAAGTTAGTAATGTGAGTAAAGCCAGTAATGTGCGTAAAGTGAGAAAAGTGTGTAAAGTGGACAACGTGATTAAAGTGAGTAAAGTATCTATAGTGAGTAAAGTGAATAAAGTGAGTTAAGTGAGTAAAGTGGGTAATGTGAGTAAAGTGAGTAAAGTCGCTAAAGTGAGTAAAGTGAGTGAGAACACAAAGGATTGTACACGTAATCATCAGCAAGTGCCCTGCCTGCTTGCGTAGGTGTTCATGGCTTTCCACAGATCTCGGTCTTTGGTTTTCTGGATCAACTTTGCTGCTGATATTCCTCTATGCCAGTGTTTCCCAACCTTTTTTGTGCCATGCCCCACTTAAGCCTTTCCAAAATTCATATTGCCCCCCTCCCCCGCCCCACGCCCCCCCCCCCTCAACATATACATTATGTTTAATATTCAAACATTAAATTGTTCACTAAAGAAACTTGAATGATAGGTTTTAGGAAGAAATCACTAGGTAATTATTGAGCAAACATAGTAAGTAAATTTTCAAAACATATAATGGAGAACTGAAATTCAAGTACAAAATAATTTTAATGAAAGATTTTTCTATATTATTTTAATTATTAGTAATTATTTATTATTTAAATTTAGTGAGATCCTTGGGCTTGATGCTTGCTGCAAAGAGATCTTATGTCAGGTTCCAATTTAGTTAACTTCAGTCTCAAGTCTCCCCGTTTTGTTATATTCAGCCGATTTCTTCCATTTTCGAATTGCCCCCCTTAACAGTCAAATTGCCCCCCTGTGGGGCGTGGGCCCCACGTTGGGAAACACTGCTCTATGCCATCGTCTCAATCCATCCAGCATAATTTCTCCTGGTCTGCCTCTGCCACTCTTCCCCTCGATATTTCTAGTTGGCACGATGTTCTCCAATGCCTCTCTTCTCATCACATGACCGAAGAAAGATGTTTATATCTTTCTTGTACACGTAGCTGAGGAAAACATAATTAACCTGCTTTATTTTGTGAGAACAACGTTATCCAAAACAATGCATTCTCTTTGTGAATCTAAACAAAGAAGCCAAAAACAATGTGTTGCCCGATTTATTTCCTGCTATATTTTAAACTGCATATGAATTCATGAAAGAGAGTTAATCAGTCGTCAGGAATTCCTGTGCAATCGAAAGGCTATGAACGCCATCCTTGTAGATTCCTCAACATCTCATTAAATATGGTCACAGCGTGAACAATGAAAAAGTGTTTTGTTTACTATATTCGAGCAACAAGAAACGTTTGCTGAAATATAGTGCTGATCGTTTAGAAGACGTATCCAGCCACAACAAGGATACCGATAAGTCACTTTTGTATTTATATTTTCTTGTAGTGTTTTTCATGTAGTTGTGTAGGTTCGTGTGTTTTCATTATGTACTGCAGAATGCTTTAGCCGCAAACTACTTCTCATTTTCCGGTGATTCATTCATTGCCTCAGATACAAGTATATTGAGGCGTTAGCAATTAGGCGATTCCAGCCGGTTTTCTGCAAACACAAAGAGTTCGTGTTAAATTTGAAATTACCATGGGGATAACAGATGTTCCACATTCGAACAATGCCTGTGAATGTTGTTGTATTAATTGATCCAGCCGAAGTATTATTCATTTATTCAAAATATATGACATATATTGTTGCAGAATGCATCCGACGAAATGCAGCCAAATATGGCAGGCAAGAAAGCGTGCAAAATAAAGTCAATGTCCTGGAATAACGTTTGTGAACTTTAACAACAGCCTGGTTTTTGTGATTTATTGCGGGCCACGTCAACACAGGTCCCCTAATTGTGTTCGCGCTTATCTGATAAGGCTAGGACGTACAAGGACAAGTGTGTTATAGCTGTAGTAATGTAAACAGGTACACTCTCAGAAAGCAGTATTTCGTAGTACTAAACATTCATCATACAAACAATACAAATTTAAAACAAAAAAAAAACAAAAACAAACAACAACAACAACAACAACAGCAACAACAACAACAACAACAACAAGTACACCTGAAATGACGGGAGGGAATTATAATTTCGAATTATACATGAACAACTTCAGAATTATGAAAACATTACAAGTATAGTAGACCAAAAAGGAAAACAAAAACTATTGACATTCTTCAAGATCTAAACATCGAGGAACACAGGCTCATCAACAGCAACATTTTTCCCATATTAACAGATTCAGTGCCTATGGATATTAAATCGATAAATTGTGGCCCCTCATTAGGACAAAAGGACGCTATATCACCATACTAGGTTAATCATATTATTCGTTTTGTTTCTTGGTATCTTCCACAATTTCGCGAACTAGGCATTTGAGGGTTATATTTTCGCCCCCGCCAGAAAAAAAAAATATCCACACATTACCGAGGTTTCGAGCTCGGGTCTCCCGAAATAGAACCGACAATCTAGCCACTCGGCCAGCCGCTCGTCTCTTCTATATACAAAGGATGGTTAAACCGCGGGAAAGCTGTGTACACGACGTCATCATGTGCCATGCCAATATGCGTGGGCGATCATGTTTCGCGATCTTGCACAAACACCAGCGTCGTGTATCAGCTCCGTAGTTTTCCCTGGATTATGCCACGTGACCAGGCCATCCAGATATTCACTTCTCTGCCTTCCGCTTGTTCTTACATATATCAAAGGTGATATAGTGATCTACACCGATGGGTCAGTGGTGACAAAGAGATGTAGCGGTTGTGTGTTTCATCGCGAAAGCTAATGGACGATGCTTGAAAAACTGGCATATAAGACCACGACCTCCAGCATGAGAATGGAGGTGGAAGCAGTAACAGCGGCTTTCCATTGGTTAGAGGAGACCAAAGCAACACACACTGCATTCGTTACGGACTCAAGGAGTATGCTTTGTAAGGTTGAGAAAGGAATGTTTCTTGTGGAATGGCTGTTCTTGCTTCAGAGGTCACAGACTGTGAGAAGTGTATGGTTATTTTGCCCTGGCCATGCGGGGGTGCGGGGAAATGAACAAACTAATAGGCTGGCAGGGAATGTACCGCTTGGTGGTAGATTGACTATGGACTAGGGAGAGGTGGTCGTGCGACTGTGGGATCAGATGGAGACGGCGGGGAAACATATTGAAAACCCGTATGTAGAAAGAATGATATTGCAGGAGTTAGGCAGGGGTTCTGGAAGAATCTCAAAACTGAGAGGGAAGACCAGGAGAACTTGTAACAGCGGTGGGAACGATTTGTAGTATGACTCATCGTCGGCTGTTGAACGAGGATACGGAGCGCTTATGGTGATGTCCTGAGTGCAGTGGTGTCGATTCATAGCTCAACTCAAGTCAGCTCAACTCAAATCAGCTCAGCTCAACTCAACTCAGCTCAACTCATGAAAATGAAAAAATTAAAACAATGAAGAGAAAATGAGAATTTAAACAAATGTTCATATTTACCTCACAGTTCCGATCTGTGAGTAACTCACCGATCGGAACTGTGAGGTAAAAATGAACATTTTTTTTTTCAATTCTCATTGCTTTAATTTTTTCATTCTTTTGTTCTTCTCGTCCTGTCGTCACCTTTTGATGTAGTCACAGGCGATCTCCTTGGCTATATGTTGTATTTGTGAATGTGTCTGTTTGCTGATGAAGGATAATTGCCGCAAAGTCCTGTATGTGTTGTAAATCTGTTATGTAAAGCTGCATTACTTTGTGTCATTTTGTATTGTTTACACTTTCTGAAGACACTTCTTGTCTCTCCTAGACACGGAGGTCAAGAGAATATCATACGCTTTCTGTAGACACTTCTCATCTCTCCTAGATATGGCGGTCAAGAGAATATTATAGACTTTCTGCCAAAGGCATGCGTTGAAATTAACAGACCTATAGACTGGCAGTTGCCGGTCTCTCTGGTCTAGAGGTTACACGACTTTCTCCGTAATATCGTATACACTCGTAAGTAACGTGACGTTACGCGAGAATTGGTAGCGGTTCTCTCCGCGTCGGTAACTTACGGGGTATTGAGCCGGTCGCTCAGAAAGCAATGGCAAACTACTGAGCGTAATCTTGCCAAGAAATCAACAAACAGCTGAAAGATGCTGATGTTGACAGCGATGTCCTGTAAAGGATATGCGAACAAAAAAAAAATACTGAAAGTTATCGCGCCTTTGGGCGGTGAGCTGGATAAGGATAAGGCTGAGGAGGTAACGACTCTCTGGGATCGAGTGGAAGGTGTAGTAAAGCAATGAACCTGCATCTGGAGAGAGCAGTCCAGCGGGGAATGAACAGTTGGTCTGACCTGCATCTAGAGTGGCGCTCCAGGGGGTATGAACAGCGGGTCTCACCTGCATATGGAGAGGCGATCCGGCAGGGGTTGAAAAGCGGGTCTAATCTTCATCTAGAGAGGCGATCCAGAGCGGGATGAACAGAGTGTCTGGACGACATTTCAACTCTTGGATTAACAATACAGTTGGTAGTTTAATCAGGCTACTACTGATACCATCAACATGAGAACTATTCCATGGCTACCGGAGATAGAGAGTGATGTTGATTTTTTAAATATTATATTTATTCAAAACTTCTCATTTATTTTAAATTAAAAAAAATAAATCTAATTTCCTGTTTACAGTATTTGGTTTGCATGTCCTGATCTGCCTTTATGAATAATCCTCTTGCATTAATCGAAAGTATTAAGACCAACAACATCAATGTACACAAACTGAAGCGTTATAGATTGGAACAGATACAGATATTAGAACAATGAGAGCGTCACTATGTTCTGAGCTAACATCTGGATGCTGAAATGTGATATTGAACAAATAAGCCGAAACTCATTTATCCGCTTGTGAAAATAAATGTCACATTAACCTGTCAAACATTAACTAGACGGAGTCGATAACCAACAGATGTATCCAACACTAACTCGACATTGATGAAGACTGATTTTGGAGGTCAGCGTGACCGACAGGGATTAGAGAACTCGCTCATAAACTTACGGTGTGCTGATGACCTGGTAGCGGGTCCAACCCCTACACCAGTCACCTGGACTAAAATGTTGACTTCGGGGCCTTGACAAGGTGACGTAAATTATAAGTAGCTGAGAAGTCGGAGTGGGTTCGCCTTTTGGCGAGCGACATTGGTAAAAAGGAAAGTTAATCCATACCTAAAAATCAATCCACTTCGTTAGAAATTGTAGTAGGTGTATGGTGTACGCTTGAGTTAAAGCAAACACAGGCAAACAAGATTAATTATCAAGACAATGGCGACAATAAAATATCTAAGACATGTAAAAAGGCAGCATTTTATGGCTATTTGTGATTCCTTGGCAAGTTTACGTTCAGTAGTTTTCCAGGGCTTTCTGAACGACCGACACTCAACCCATTGTATTGAAATCAGTTGATTGCTTCCAAATTGCACGCAGCTGTGTTTCGTACGAGGTAGGCGGCATTACGAATTATATTCATAACCCCTTCGCGAATAGGCTGTACAATAATTAGGTTGGCACTATATACACCCAAATACTCCTCAAGGCGTGCGATAAGGCTCTTAACTGCTACTTTGTTGATGACTGCAATACACGTTTTCACAGCCCAGCTATAGGGTTCTTAAGTGTGCTTTGTTGATGACTGCAATATACGTTTTCACAGCCCAGTAGTAGGGTTCTTACGTGTGTTTTGTTGATGACTGCAATATTCGTTTTCATAACATAGCAATAGGGTTCTTAACTGCTACTTTGTTGATGATAACAATATAGGTTTCCATACCCCAGCAATAGGGTTCTAAATTGCTATTGTGTTGATGACGATAATGTATGTTTTCATAGCCCAGCAGTAGGGTTCTTACCTGCTACTTTGCTGATGACTACAATATATATTTTCATATCCCACACTACAATATATATTTTCATATCCCAGCAGTAGGGTTCTGAACTGCTATTTCATTGATGACTACAATATACGTTTCCATAGCCCAGAAATAAGGTTCTTAACTACTACTTTATTGATGTTAACAATATTCATTTTCATAGCCCAGCAATAGTGTTCTGAACTGCTGCTTTTTTGATGATAACAATATACATTTTCATTGCCCAGCAATAATGTTCTTAACTACTACTTTATTGATGATAACAGTATTCATTTTCATAGCCCAACAATAGGGTTCTTAACTGCTACTTTGTTGATGATAACAATATAGGTTTCCATAGTCCAGCAATAGGATTCTTAACTGCTACTTTGTTCATGACTACAGTATACGTTTTCATAGCCCAGAAATAGTGTTCTTAACTGTACTTTGTTGATGACTACAATATACGTTATCTCAGCCCAGCAATAGGGATCTTACCTGTACTTTGTTGATGACTACAATATACGTTTTCATAACCCTTAACTGTACTTTGTTGATGATAACAATGCACGTTTCCAAAGCCCAACAATAGAGATCTTAACTGCTACTTTGTTGATGACTATAATATACGTTGTCATAGCCCAGCAATAGGGTTCTTAACTGTAACCTGTTGATGACTACAATATACGTTTTCATAGCCAACCGATAGGGTTCTTAACTGTACTTTGTTGATGATAACAATATACGTTTTCATAACCCAGCAAAAGTGTTCTTAACTGCTACTTTGTTGATGACTACCATATACGTTTTCAGAGCTCAGCAATAGGGTTCTTAACTGTACCCTGTTGATGACTAAAATATACATTTTCATATCCCAGCAATAGGGTTCTTAACTGTTTTTAACTTTGTTGATGATAACAATATACGTTTCCAGAGGCGAGCAATATATTTTTTCATAGCCCAGCGATATAGTTCTGAAGAGTACACTACCCAGTAGTATCGTGGACTATGTTTACCCTATAGTGTATACGTAGCAAACTAAAGGACCTTTTACATGTTTTAAGGCCTACTGAGCCTATGGTTCTAGACATATTTCCATAGACCAGTCGGCACTCCAAGGATTATATGACCAATAACACGCTGTCCGCCTTTACATTCACGTTTATTCCCTGGTACTCACTTCAGGCTGAGTCGGTCAGAGAGCCTAGGTCGGGTTTAAAATTACCCCCTCAGTGGGAATTCGAACCCAGGGCCACCAGACCGACAGGCAAGCGTTATCGCTGCTGACCCATTCTATACCACGTGTTTTTTTTTTTTTTCGCTCTCTAGCTATGAACTCGTGTGTAGTCCATACGCGTTATTTTTAGTAGCACTGCGTGTGGATTAGCTTTCCAGTGTCCCTAGCCATCAGGCGAATTCACTCTGACTACAGAGGACGTGTAATTTACGTTCCCAAGACAAGGACGAGAAGTCAACATTATAGTCCAATTTACCGTGTAGGGGTTGAACCCCCTACCTCAGCATCAGCACTTGCATTCTTATCCATTTGTTAATGCTGACCTCTCTATACCGCGTATGCGTTTTGATACAAATATTAGTTGCATATCCTTTACAAGACATCGCAATCAACCCTAGCATTTGTTGGCTGTTTGTGATTACTGGACACGTTTACGTACAGTAGTTTGCCATTGCATTTTGACCGAACAGACACTCATACCTTGTATGTAAACCAAGGCAAGAAACCATGTTTTCACTACACATCTAACTTCGGCGTCATTCGCGAAATGTCTCCCTCCAAGGTGGGTTTTCAGTAGACCAAAATGGTGGAAATTGCTAGGGGCTAAGTCGGGGCTGTAAAGTTGATGTTCCAGAACTTTCCACCTTAGTTGGTTAATTTTCTCCTGAGTTAATCGAGCCGTATGTGGTCTGGCATTGTCATGAAGAAGCAACACTCTTCTAGTCAGCAGTCCTGGAAATGTCAATCGATCATGCATTGTGCTGTATGCTGAACCATGTTAGCACCCTATTGCAGATGCTACAGAGTGTATTGTTTCTGACCTGTCGCCTCTAATTATCTCCTTCACCCACTGCAAGGATGCTTCTGTTCCAATCTAAACAGGACGACCAGATCGGATTTCATCAACAATATTAGAGCGTCCTTTAAAAAATTGTTCTATCCAGCTATGCACCCCTTTGCGGGACAAACATTTGTCAGCATAAACAGGAAGCATTTCCTTATGAATGTCCTTTGCAAGCAGTCCTTTTTCCTACTAAATACACACAACAGCACGTCGTTCTTTGGTTGTACACTCCGTAAGTACAGTCGCCATTTTGTTTATGCGCTGCGCATGCCTATGAGACACCTTGTGCCACCTGACGAACGGGGATATAAAGCTCGATGTTGCTGTCACCTAATGACACCTGTAAAAAACACCAACTACATTTACCTGCCATCCCACAGAACTGTGTGACTTACGTATTGACTCGCCCTCGTAGTATGTCGGGGAGATATGAAATTTTGTTGACTAACCCCTTAGCCAAGACGTGGACGTGTGAGTACCAGGTAATGATAATATTAAGTGGAGATAGAACTGACACATTTGTGTACAAGATAATGATAACAATTTATTGCAGATAGAGTTAGGGAACCAGATGATGACTATATTAATGGAGATAGAGCTATTGTACAGATAATGATCATAACAGCAAAAGAGAGAGAAAAAATACTCGTGTTAACTGCGACGTCCGGTAAAGGATATGCAACTAACTTTGTTTAAACAGTTAATGTATCAGCGAATGACAACATTAAGCGGAAATAAATCGACTCTTGTATGTACCAACTAGCTATAATATAAAGTGGAGAATCATCAATTACTTGTGTATACCAGCTAAGGAAACTATGAAGTTGAGCAACCGTGAAAACTTATATGTACCAAATAGTGTTCGGCAGTGAAAACACGGTTCCCAAAGCCTCCTGTATTGCAAAACATATTTGAATATATAATGACAATTATATTGTCATGTGTTTTCTTTAGACATTCCATAATGTCAGTTCGCTGTAGACTCTATAATTTGTAACACGAAGCAGCAATAATTTCACTAGGGTTACGCATGTATAGATCAGTTTACCCTCGCTGCTAGATATTAATGTAGACAATTGTTTGTGCAATATTTCTGCTTGTTGAGTACTTTCTTTGTGCTGCTGTGCGTTGATGTTTTTTCTCTCTCGCCAGAACAGCTGCGTCTTCGTTCATTTCTATAAACAATGATTTAGTTTACGTATAACTTGTTGAACCAGTTCTAGATACAGTGTGGACTTCGTTACGTAGATCTTTTACTATCCAGCCAGGAGTTGTCTTGGCAGCTAAATATTTCGAGGTCCCAACTTCTCCCACCCAGCCAGCCCTTGCACTGGCAGCTAGAGACCTCGAGGTCCCAACTTCTCCTTACGCTTTAAATGGAGGAGTATTGACATCCTCTTCTTCTTTTAGCATACGTGGGGCGTCATTGATCATGTCTGTCCACGGTCGTCTTTCTCGTGTGCTGCGAGTCATGGCTGATACTGATGGTACTCCATACCATGATGTCACACTCTTCATCATCTTCTCCCTTGGTCTTCCCGTGCATCATTTTTCCTCCAACTTTCCCTTTCTGGCGACATACTCCAGTTTTCCCCTTCTCATGTCGCGACCAAAGAATGTGGGCCGTCTTCTTCTGATGCGATTAAGAAGTTCTCTTTGCGGTTTAACGTCTTTCAAGATTTCAATCAAGAAGGTATAATCATAATAGAACATGATCTGATTTTACATGTGTGGTAAGATAATGTGACAGATCTTTATGGTGATACAAGAAAGGAACAGCATGATAGTCTGAACAATAACTAAGGAACATAAATTTTGAGGATTGAGGTTCGGAATGTTCTTAACCATATTAAAACTGGTAAGACCCCGGGTCCAGGAAACATCACAATAGAAATGATAAATGCCTTAGAGCAGGGGTGGGCAAACTACGGCCCGCGGGCCACATGCGGCCCGCCAACTGATTTTATGCGGCCCGCAAGGGCATTTAGGAATAAAAATGTTTTACTTCGTTTTTAAATTATTGTTTTGAATTTTAAAGAATTTTATGTACCGTTATGACAGTTTTAACATTTTTGATAAAATTTCTTTCTTATTATCTATTTTTGTAAACAGTCCTTGACCTTCGTAATGTAATGCTTCTTCTTCTTCTTTCGTTCGCCTTAAATATGTCTTTAACTGCAATGTTGCCTCTTGTATGAATTTAACTGTCCTTTTCAGTTCACTCAGCAGTCTATAGAGTTTATCTTCCATTGTCGTCTCTTTATGCCAGAAGGTTTGCCTAGACATGTTGTAATTTGGGCAGTCTTTGAGTATGTGCTCTGCTGTCTGCGACGATAATCCACATGTTTACATGGCTGATTCACCAATCTTGAATCTTGTATACATGTGGTTGCGTAATCTATTGTGTCCTGTTCTAGGCAGGCCGAGAGAGGGATCATGCTGCATGGGCAACACATGATCTCTATATTTTAGCCCAGGCTTTGTGCTATGGAGAGGCAATAACTCCATCCCTGGTCTTAACTGGTCTCGGAATCAAAGCGAGAGGCAACTGTTACGGGTTATAAGTCCTTGTCAGTTGGCGTAGACATGGGGCGCCACGCGTTGCCTCTGACGGTGGGAGACACCTATAGGTGTCACTGATCAGCTACCGCCCGCCTCAAGCTGGGCAGCCCCCAGCCAATTGGGTGCTGATCCGCCACAGCCTGCCTGCTTCAATGGGTGCTTGGGGCTAGGACAAAATCTGAATCGCAGGCTGTAAAACCAATGCACCAGGTACAAACAAAAATAAAAATAGAAACCTCAAGCTACGGCTTGCAACCTGGAACGTGAGAACCATGTGTCCAGGATTTTCCACTGACTTGACCAATATTGACGACGTGAGAAAAACGGCTGTGATTGATGCCGAACTCAATCGTCTTAACATTGATATTGCTGGCCTGCAGGAGACTCGCCTCGCTGAGGAAGGGTCACTCAGGGAAAACAACTACACCTTTTTCTGGAAGGGTAGAGGGCAGGCAGAAAAAAGGCAACACGGTGTGGGCTTTGCAGTGAAGAATTCGCTACTGGGAATGATTGAAATTCCAGCAGGAGGAAATGAAAGACTATTATCCCTGCGCTTGGCAACCTCTTGTGGGTTTGCCACCATTATTACTGCATAAGCACCGACACTCGATTCCTCTGATGATGTGAAGGATTTGTTCTATGAGGAGTTAGACTCCGTGATCAAGGCAGTTCCAAAATCTGACTACATTTATATGCTCGGTGATTTCAATGCTCGTGTGGGCAAGGACTCGAGTTCATGGCCAGTGTCCCTTGGAAAATACAACATCGGTCGCATGAATGAAAATGGGCAAAGGCTGCTGGAGCATTGCACCAGTAATGACCTATGTATTACAAACTCTTTTTTTAAAACAAAAGAGATGCATAAGGTCACATGGAAACATCCAAGATCCGGCCATTGGCACCAGCTGGACTTCATCATCACACGGAGACAACATCTGAACCATATATCATTGACTCGTAGTTACCACAGTGCTGACTGTGATACAGATCATTCTTTGGTTGTTGCAAGAGTTAGACTGAGACCAAAGAGAATCTACACAGCTAAACACAAATCTAGCCCCAGGATTAATATTATTAACACTCATGATCCTGAAAAGTGCTTTCAGTTTCAACAGCAACTTGAAGACGCTTTCACTGATACACCAGAAAATTGTACAGTAAATGAAAAGTGGGGTCAAATTAAGGAAACTCTTTATAAAACTGCCGTAGGGGTTTACGGCACTGTGGATCATAAGAGGCAGGACTGGTTTGCGGCCAACAGCGAGACTCTGCAGCCCTTGATTGATAAGAAGAAGAAAGCTCTCTTAAGAAACAAGGAAAGACCAACGCGTAACACTCTGAGTGAGCTAAGGCAAGCTAGGAAGGATGTGCAAAAGGCTGCCAGGCAGTGTGCAAATGATTATTGGATCAAGTTATGTGAGTCCATTCAAATCGCAAGTGATAAGGGAGACATAAGAAGCATGTATGAAGGAATAAAGAAAGCCTGTGGTCCAGTGATCAAAAGAAGTGCACCGCTGAAAACCTTGACTGGAGAAGTCATCACTGATAAGAAACAGCAGATGGACAGATGGGTAGAGCACTATTTGGAGCTTTACTCAAGTGAGACCAAACTAGCGGATGATGCCCTAAATGCCATAGAGGCTCTACCAACTCTTGACCACCTGGACACACTTCCCACCATAACAGAAGTTAAGTGTGCTATAAATGAACTTGCATCTGGCAAGGCTCCAGGTAAGGATGGGATTCCAATAGAGGTTATCAGGAGTGGGCAAGAAACACTCACTCTACAGATCCACCAGCTAATAGAGCTATGCTGGCGTGAAGGAAAAGTCCCACAGGATTTCAAAGATTCAAACATCATAACGCTGTACAAGAACAAGGGTGATCGGAGCGACTGTAACAACTATAGGGGTATCTCACTTCCGTGTATTGTTGGAAAAGTATTTGCCAGAATTGTTCTGCGCAGACTTCAAGTCCTAGGAGATCAAGTCTACCCCGAATCACAGTGTGGCTTTCGACAGAACCGGTCTACCACTGATATGATATTCTCATTGCGACAAATGCAAGAAAAATGCCGTGAACAGAATCAACCACTGTTTATTGCCTTCATCGACCTCACAAAGGCATTTGATTTGGTCAGTCGTGAGGGTCTGTTCAAGGCACTAAAGAAGATTGGCTGCCCACCAACTCTTCTGTCCATTGTGGAATCGTTCCACACAGGCATGAAGGGTATAATCAAGTTTGATGGTGCAACTTCTGAAGAATTTGAAATCAAGAGTGGAGTTAAGCAAGGTTGTGTACTAGCTCCCACCCTCTTTGGAATATACTTTTCACTTCTACTGAAATATGCATTTCGTGATCAGGATGGTGGTATATACATTCACTCACGCTCAGATGGCGGCCTCTACAATGCTCAGAGATTGAAGGCTAAGACCAAAATTAGGAGGGTACTGATCAGAGAGTTGCTTTTTGCAGATGATGCTGCAGTTACGACCCACTCTGAGGAAGAATTGCAATGTCTACTATCTGCATTCTCCAATGCTTGTTCTGAATTTGGTTTAACAATTAGCAAAAAGAAGACACAGATTATGTCACAAGGTGCACATGGGGTACCATCAATCTTTATTGACGACGCCGAACTAGAGATAGTAGACCATTTTACATATCTAGGATCAGTGGTAAATAGCAAATTATCCCTAGATCAGGAAATCAACATCCGGATTGGTAAGGCAGCAACAACAATGAACAGGTTAAGAAAAAGAGTCTGGGAGAACAGGAAGCTTACTGCCAAGACAAAAGTCCTTGTCTATCAAGCCTGTGTCCTTAGTACTCTTCTCTATGGCAGTGAAACCTGGACAACTTACTCACACCAAGAGAACAATTTAAACAGCTTTCATATGCGGTGTCTGCGAAGAATTCTTGGTATTAAGTGGCAAGACAAAATCACAAATACTGAAGTATTGGAAAGATCAGGTTGTGTGACAGTTTATTCCATGCTCAGTCTTCGTAGACTTAGATGGATAGGACATCTTAGGAGGATGGATGATGGTAGAATACCAAAGGATATCTTTTTTGGTGAATTACAGATGGGTAAGAGATCTCAGGGTCGGCCTCTACTACGATACAAAGATGTGTGTAAGCGGGACATGATTGATACAGGCATTGATAATGCACATTTGGAGCAAGTCGCCGCTGAACGTGTTGCGTGGAGGGCAAATATCAGAAATGGAATAAAGTCAAAGGAGAAAATTATTGCAGAAAAGTCACACACCAAGCGTTTGAGACGTAAGATGGTGCATGATGGTGGAAATGACCACGTGTTCACATGCACCCACTGTGAACGGACATTTACAGCGCAAATTGGCCTTATCAGTCACACTCGCTACCGCCATAGTTAAAAGTTATTATGCCTTTTTAGAGCACAAACTATCGTCTGTCAAGACGGCAAGGTGCCAATGAGTGATGAGTGTGTCCTGTTCTGAGGCGCAGAATAATGACTTGTTCTGGCCTGTCCATAACGTGGTAGTCGTTTTGAGCAGGTTTTGGCGGCCTTCTGACTGCTTTGATCATTCTTTTCTTTTCATGGTATGTGTAGCCAGTTGTCCCTAGGGGGAAAGTGGAGTCAACAGGCACACTGTTTAAAATCCTTTTCCTTATTGTGGGCCTCTGCCGGACCTTTGTCTACATACCCCCTGTAAATCTTAGGTACCCTATCCCTCTCTTTCCTCTTCTTCTTCTTCTTACCACTAAACAATACCCTTCATATTGTTTCAGAACATACCCACACAAGACTGTATTTTAACAAATGATAAAATAAAACATTTAATACAGAAATTGTCACGTGTGTGTGTGTGCACTGTTTGCGTGTGGAAATATGTAGTATTTTCTATGGTGTATGCGAGAATAGATTAGTGAGCTCAGGATCGTTCTTCATCATGTTAGGCCATGCCACATCACACCACAGTAAGTTCAGAACAGGTCTCACCGAATGACGAATTGCTCCGGATGATGGTTGACCTTCTGGAGTTAATCATATGTATATCCTGGGTGACTGTTATCCGCCACTGAATATGGCCTATAAAGTCCATGAATCAGGAACACACTATGTACCTATTATGTTCCGTAAATTCCTGATACGACCAAGATCTCCCTATATCTCGCACAAGTTTAAAGAAAACTTTCTGTCCTATTGCAAAATGTTGCTGAATGAATGTCTTTACTCTGCAACCTCTCTACAACCTATAGTGATGGTCACTAGACATAGTCACAGTTACTTTAAAATCACTGTTATTTCACCTCTCTACCTAATATTGTCATTATCCTTGGAGGTGCTAATAGTTTCATCAAAACAACTGCCCTGAGCACTCAATCACTGCTACACTGGACCTTTCAGGATAACACTCCTGATTTCTATGAGTTTATAATTTTTGGAACGATATCCCATTTCCGAGGCCATTTCGTATAACTGCACTCAGTGTGACTGCTATTTTTCTCCTCTCCCAGCTGTCCTTAATTTCTCGGGTACAGTAAAATATCACTCAGTGTGACTGGCTTTGTCCACCTCGTAATAATACTTCCTTTCATTTACTCCGTGGAACCTGGAGAAAATATAAGACTTTGTGAGAGAAAAACCCTATTCCGACCTATTATATGTGATTATAAGTCAATGGCCATAATCAGATATTTATCCTGGTCAACCTGGAACTACCCTCTGGCTTAATACAGAGTCGTTTGTCACATTTTGGTGGTAAGGGAAAACAAAGACCAAACAGAAAAACACAGGAGCCCCAGTGGGCCTCACTACGGGAATATCCCACCCTGTACATTTCCTTTATCCCCCCAGCCATCTCAAATCTCAACGAATATCATCCCATTACACTGGTCTTACCCTGCCGAGTGAAATGATATATAACTCTACCTCTTTTAAGCTAGGCATCAGCCAGCTGCGGCCGACGCTCCCAGATTACGTTCTCCCAACACACTATCACTAAGTTCCAGTCATAACTCTATTTATAAATAAACTACCTTATGCTAGTGTTCCGAGTTTGAATTCACAATTCACAACATGAAAAACAATGTCCCTTGTTTCCAGACAACATGGGGACACGGTGAATCCATTCTCCATTCGAATTGGAACACACAAACACTCCCGTTATCTGTAATTCGTAAACAGACTGAACACAGATTCCGTCAACTCCCCCCAACCAAAATGTTGCACGAGTGACGTCACTCACGTGACCGGACTTCAATCAAGAAAGCACCGCCCCCCTTCTCCATTCTCCTGAGATCTGGGCAAACAGAATGCCGAATTCCTTTGATGCCGGGCAAATTAACCTGCCGCCAATTGTCTTTGATTGGGGGTCTTCTCAGGGAATCCCGGTCGTGTTTGAAGTCGGGAACATATTTCCCCACATCTAATAGTTGTGGCGCCTCGCGATAGCGGCTTTCAGGCCTTTCATCAATCTGGATCGAAATCCTTCAGTATTATGTGACAGTATGTAACTAGCACATCAGGCTGTTCTTCTTTTGCTCATTCCTTGGCCAATCGATCAGTTCTGTCGTTTCCGGGTACTCCACAGTGGGATGGTATCCACTGTATGGTGACCTTATGCTGGCTGCTAAGTTCAGAAAGTAGTGTCCTTTTTTTTTTTTTTTTCCCGCGTTTCCATCCTGTTTCAGGATATTGCGGTCAACACCAGCATCTTTCAGCTGTATGTTGATTCCTAGGCTAGATTACGCTCATCAGCACGCCACGACTTTCTGAGCGACCGGCTCCATACTCTCATAAGTCACTTTTGCGATTCGAACCACTGCTAATTCTCGTCGCGTCACGTGACGAGAGTATTCGGGGTTAGCGGAGAAAGCTGCTAACCCCTCGGCCACGGAGCCGGCTAAGTAGTGTCCTTAGTACTGGCAATTTCCAAGACATCATTTTTTTTTCGTAGGTCTCGTAAGGTTGATAAGTAATAAGCTTAAAGCAGAATATGCAGACCACACATTATTACCATTTCACTGTGTGATTCATCAAGAAAGTCTGTGTAAAACTGTTTGAATATCAAGCATGGTATTGACCCAGTTGTCAGTGTCATCAACCTCATCAGATCAAGAGGACTTAATCACAGACATTCAAGGCATTATTTGACGATTTTGAAACTGAAATTTCCGATGTCCTGTACCACACCAGTGTTCGATGGCTGAGTCTCGGCAAGGTGTTGAGTGTGGGAACTCAGAGAAGAAATAGTGATGTTCCTAGAGATGATGGGCATTGCATGTGACTTTAATACTAACATTGTCAATAAAGAGTCGAAATTAGACTTTATGTTTGCCATTGAAATTATGGAAAAGTTAAATGAACTGAATGTCAAACTTCAGGGCAATGGTGTGTTTGCACATGAATTGTATGTAAAATGTACATGTAAAATCATTTCAGGCAAAACTCTTCCTGTTCTCCAGACAAGCAAGTGAAAAAATATTTTGTCACTTCCCTTTGCTGAAACAAGAAACCATTTCTGGTGAAATGACTGAAAAGTACAAAGCCTAATTAGATACACTGATTGAAGAATTTGGATGGAGATTCCAATATTTCAAGAACTTAGAGCCACAGTTCAATATTCTCAGTTCCTCTTTTAGTGCAGAAGCTGATACAGCCACAAAGGACATACAGATGGAGCTGCTTGACTTACAGGCAGATCATGACCTGAAAGAGAAATTCAAGACATATAGTTTGCTGGATTTCTATGGACCCTTATCACAAGTATCATTTCCCAACTTGACAACTTTGCAGTTAAACTTGTATCATTGTTTGGATCTACATACATTTGCGAACAAGTATTCTCTTGCTTGAAGATCAACAAATCTAAGAATAGGTCTTTATTGTCGGACTGCAACTTGCATGCTGTCATGGGAATTTCAAGAAGTAAACTTGCTCCAGAATTCAAGAATATTGCCAAAATGTGCAAGCATTTACATACATCTCATTAGCAATCAACAATTATAGTGACAGTGTAGGTGGTCTGTGTCTAAATTAAAGCCATTGATAGATAATAAAGAATATTTGTTATAATAACATGTTGTAAAATCTTGTAATTAAAATTAGTAAAATTAGTAAAAAGTAGTACATTTTTTTAAAATCCATATTGTCAAATATAATGTATACGTGTATAAGTAAAATATTATTGCAATAATTAGTTATTTATACTGCTTAATAACCTATAGCCGGTCTCTCTGGCCGAGGAGTTACAACACTTTCTCTCCGTAATCCCGTTTATCACGCCGAGTCTCGTTGCGGGCGAGAGCTGGGAGCGGTTCGACCCCTGCTGGTGATTTGCGGGATAACTGAGCCGGCCGCTCAAAAAGCAATGGCAAACTACTGAGCGTAATCTTGCCAAGAAATCAACAGACAGCTGAAAGATGCTGCTGTTGACAGCGATGTCCTGTAAAGGATATGCGAATTTAAAAAAAACAACAACCTATAAATAATTAATAACTACTTATTATGATAGGTTGCTGTATATATATATATATATATATATATATATATATATATATATATATATATATATATATATATATATATATATATATATATATATATATATATATGTGTGTGTGTGTGTGTGTGTGTGTGTGGCCCGCCAATAGCTTTACATTTGTCAATGCGGCCCTCCGCACAAAAAGTTTGCCCACCCCTGCCTTAGAGGAATATGGAATAAATCAGGTCACCAGCCTGCTAAACACAAAATATGATACTGGAGATATCCCTTCTGAATTATGTAAATCTATATTTATTGCAATCCCTAAGAAATCAGAAGCCTTGGAATGTGATCACAATTGAACAATTAGTATAATGAGCCACAGAATGAGGATTTGGCAAAAAATCATCATGCAAAGAGTTAGGAAGAAAATATAACTCGAAATAGAAGAAAAATGTGGATTCGTAGAAGGCAAGGCCACATAAATGCTGTGTATATGCTGAAAACACTAACTGAACATTTTATAGAAGTAAACTACGACCTAAATATTTACTTCATTGACAACACAAAGATTATCGATAAGGTAACCATGTCAACACGATGACGATGCTTGCAGGTCAACAAATTGATGGGAACGACCTTAGACTTGTAAAATATGTATACTGGAAACAGCGAGCTGCTATAAGGTTTGGTAATGAAGTAGGTCAATATCAGCGTATTAAGAGAGGTGTGGCAGAGCATTGCTTTGCTGATCCGGCAGCTTCTGCAGCTTGTCTTATTCCAGATGTATTGCTGTTATCTTTCCTCTGGAGTTAACTACATAGGCCGAGAGAGGGATCATGCTGTATGGGCAACACATGATCTCTATTATTTTAGCTCAGGCTTTGTGATATGGAGAGATATAACTCCATCCCTGGTCTTAACCGGTCTCGGAATCAAAGCGGGTGGTAGCAGTTACGGATTATAAGTCCTTGTCAATTGGCGTAGACATGGGGCGCCACGGGTAAGAACCATGTGTCTAGGAATTTCCACAGACCTGACGAATATTGACGATGTGAGAAAAACGGCTGTGATTGATGCCGAACTCAATCGTCTTAACATTTATATTTTTGGCCTGCAGGAGACTTGCCTCGCTGAGGAAGGGCCACCCAGGGAAAACAATTACACCTTTTTTGGAAGGGTAGAGAGCAGCCAGAAAATAAGGCAACATTGTGTGGTCTTTGCAGTGAAGAATTCGCTACTGGGAATGATTGAAATTCCAGCTGGAGGTAATGAAAGACTATTATCCCTGCGCTTGGCAACCTCTTGTGGTTTTGCCACCATTATCACTGCATATGTACCGACACTCACTTACCCTGATGATATTAGGGATTCGTTCTATGAGGAGTTAAACTCTGTGATCAAGGCGGTTCCAAAATCCGACTACATTTATATGCTTTTAAAAAACAAAACAAAAGCTGCATAAAGTCACACGGAAACATCCAAGATTCGGCCATTGGCATCAGCTGGACTTTATCATCACTCGGAGACAACATCTGAGCCAAACAGCTTTAACTCGAAGTTACCATAGTGCTGACTGTGATACGGATCATTTTTTGTTTGTTGCAAGGATTAGGCTGAGACCAAAGAGAATCTACACAGCTAAACACAAATCTAACCCCAGGATTAATATTATGAACACCCACGATTATGATTAGGGGTTTGAGTTCCAACAGAAACTTGAAGACGCTTTCACTATTTATTTATTTAAAATTTTTTGTTTTTATTTTGCACATTCCTTACAGGACGTTGCAGTCAACATCAGCAGTTTACAGCGCTGTTGATGTACTAGGAAGATTACACTCAGTAGTTTGCCATTGCTTTCAGAGCGACTGGCTCACATACCCCTAAGTTACCAATGCAGCGAGAACCGCTACCGATTCTCGCGCAGGTTACGTTACTCCAAGAATATACGGAATTACGGAGAAAGACGTTAACACCTAGGACAGGGAGACCGGCATTTCACTGATACATCAGAAAATTGTACAGCAAGTGAAAAGTGGGGTCAACTTTAGGAGTCTTTATAAAACAGCGGTAGGGGTTTACGGCACTGTGGATCATAAGAGGCAGGACTGGTTTGCAGGAAACAGCCAGACACTGCAACCCATGATTGATAAAAATAAGATAGCTCTCTTAAGAAAAAAGAAAGAACAACGCGCAACACTCTCAGTGATCTGAAGCAAGCTAGGAAGGATGTACAAAGGGCTGCAAGGCAGTGTGCACATAACGACTGGATAAAGTTATATGAGTCCATTCAAAATGCAAGTGATAAGGGAAACACCAGAAGCATGTATGGAGGGATAAAGAAAGCCTGTGGTCCAATGATCAAAAGAAGTGCACCACTGAAAATCTTGACTGGAGAAATCATCACTGATTAGACACCGCAGATGGATAGATGGTAGAGAACTATTAGGAGCTTTAGTCAAGTAAGACCAAACTAGCGGATGATGCCCCCAACGCCATAGAGCCCCTAATTACTCTTGATCACCTGGACACAATTCACACCATAACAGAAGTTAAGTGTGCTATAAATGAACTTGCATCTGGCAAGGCTCCAGGTAAGGATGGGATTCAAATAGAGGTTATCAGGAGTGGGCAAGACACACTTTCTCTATAGATCCACCAGCTAATAGAGCTATGCCTGAGAGAAGGACAAGTCCCGCAGGACTTCAAAGATTCAAGAATCATAACACTGTACAAGAACAAGGGCGATAGGAGAGACTGCAACAACTATAGGGGTATCTCACTTCTGTGTATTGTTGGAAAAAGTATTTTCCAGATTTGTTTTGCTCACACTTTAAGTTCTAGGAGATCAAGTCTACCCCGAATCACAGTGTGGATTCCGACAGAACCGGTCTACCATTGATATGATAATCTCGGTGCTTCAAATGCAAGAAAAATGCCGTGAACAGAATCAACCACTGTTTATTGCCTTCATTGACCTCACAAAGACATTTGATTTGGTCAGTCGTGAGGGTCTTTTCAGGGCACTAAAGAAGATTGGCTGACCACCAACTCTTCTGTCCATTGTGGAATCGTTCCACACATGCATGAAGGGTATAATCAAGTTTGATGATGCAACTTCAGAGGAGTTTGAAATCAAGAGTGGCGTTAAGCAAGGTTGTGTACTAGCTCCCAACCTCTTTGGAATATACTTTTCACTTCTTCTGAAATATGCCTGTCGTTATCAGGATGGTGGTATATACATTCACACACGCTCAGATGGCAGTCTCTACAATGCTCAGAGATTGAAGGCCAAGACCAAAAATTGGAGGGTACAGATCAGAGAGGTGCTTTTTGCAGATGATGCTGCAATTACGACCCACTCCGAGGAAGAATTGCAACGTGTGCTATCTGCATTTTGCAATGCTTGTTCTGAATGTGGTTTAACAATTAGCAAAAAGAAGACACAGATTATGTCACAAGGTGCACATGGGGTACCATCAATCTTTATTGACGACGCCGAACTAGAGATAATAGACCATTTTACACATCTAGGTTCAGTGGTAAATAGCAAATTATCCCTAGATCTGAAAATTAACATCAGGATTGGTAAGGCAGCAACAATAATGAACAGGTTAATAAAATGTTTCTGGGGGAACAGGAAGCTTACTGCCAAAACAAAAGTCCTTGTCTATCAAGCCTGTGTCCTTTGTACTCTTCTTTATGGCAGTGAAACCTGGTCAACTTACTCACACCAAGAGAAACATTTAAACAGCTTTCATATGCGGTGTCTGCGAAGAATACTTGGTGTTAAGTGGCAAGACAAAATCACAAATAGTGAAGTATTGAGGTTGTGTGGCGGTATATTCCATGCTTAGTCTTCGTAGACTTAGATGGAAAGGACACGTTAGGAGGATGGATGATGGTAGAATACTAAAGGACATCTTTTTTTGTGTGTGGTGAATTACAGATGGGTAAGCGATCTCAGGGTCGGCCTCTACTACGATACAAAGATGTGTGTAAGCGGGACATGATTGATACAGGCATTGATAATGAAGATGGGGAGCAGGTCGTCGCTGAACGTGTTACATGGAGAGGAAATGTCAGAAATGGAATGAAAACAAAGGGGTCAATTATTGAAGATAAGTCACACACCGAGCGTGTGAGGTGTAAGATGGTACATGTTGGTGGAAATGACCGTGTGTTCACATGCATCCACTGTGGATGAACATTTACAGCGCGAATTGGCCTTATCAGTCCCAATCGCCACCGCCATGGGTTGTAGTTATTATGCCCTTTTGAAGCACAATGTAACAAACTATCGACTGTCAAGACGACAAGATGCCAATAAGAGATTTGTGCGACAGTGCTGTGTAATGTTTCCAGATCCCTGTTCCCTATACAGTGAAACTATTTTTAGAAATTTAGAAGATATGAGAGGAATCACCATTCCGGAAACTTAACATCAATAACATTAGAAATGTGGATGATATAGTATTAATTGCAAACAATGAACGAGAAAAAGAGTGTGTAAGTTCTACATAGAACCTATACGTTTGTATGGATGTGAAGCGTGAACAATGAGCAGATACGATGAAAAGCATCTCATTGCTGTGGAAGAGTGGTTTCTGAGGGAAATACAAAGAATACCATGGGCAGACAGGAAAAAAAAATAATGATCAAGTCCTACACGAAACAAATCAAAACAGTAAACTGAGACAGTTACAGTTTATGGACACTTAATGACAAGAAAAGAAATGGAGAACTTGGTGACAACTGGCAAGATTGAGGGGAAAAGAACTAGCCGAAGGCAAAGGAAGTAAATAACTTCACGGCTTCGCCATGATGTATGATCGAGACAAGAACACAGAGCTGACCCAAGACCCAAGTGATCGTGTGAGATGGCGAAACATGACCGCCCACGCTTATCGGCATGGCACATAATGATTATATACATATATAAGATTTATTCTTTTGTATCCCTGTACTGGACTTGACACTTGTGTCAGTACCAGTCTTGCAAACCTCGCTGGTTTCTGGGATTGGAGAGGGGAAGAACATCAATACAGTAGAACCTCGGTTTTCGTCTGTAATCCATTCGAAAACAATCTGCGAAATCCGAAACCCAATCCAATCCAATCCAATGTTTGGTACTATTATCCTCTTTCAGCCTTCGAGTTTTCGACTTGGCTATGTAGGGGTGTTTATGGTGTAGCTTGAAGTTTGTCTTTCGTACTTTGGGCTGCTTGTCAGCTTTCCGGCTTCTGATGGTTTGATTGCGTTCGTTACTTTCTTGATGAGGTTTTTCATGTCTGGACAGAGTCGCGCACTTGTTGAGGCCCGGAGTAATTGTGGTCCCTGTCAGGGTCCTGTGTATGTAAGAAGTGATAGCGTGACAGCTAGTCAATAGGCAGTGACTTAAGACAGGTCACAAGCGACCACAAACTTTAGCCGGGGTCAAGGACAGTAGGATACTACTCAGTACGGAGATGATACGGTTTGACTGACTAGAGGTCAGGCAAGAAACCCGTGGTCAAAGCCATGTGACTGGGGGAAGACTGGACAGAGAACGAGGCATGGGTGTGAGAGAACGGACAGAGACGGACGTATTCAGATTAAGAGGAGGTGGACGATAGAACGATAGAACGACAGTGTTTGACGGATAGATGCGACGCGCGTGTGTGTGTCTGTATTGTAGTAGTGATACGTGTGCGAGGCAGGAGACTGTGATAGCTGATTATGAGAAGTGCGATATTGTGTTAACATCTTCAACGTCGCTTAAAAAAAATTTATATAAAACAAAATAATATCTTCTACGTAGACGGACCGAGTGTTTGGCCGTCCGTGAGAATGAATGCCCGACCGTAAGCGTGGATTGTGGGGATGTGAGATGTGTAGTGAGTAAACATGTGGCCAGTTTGCTATTATACACGTTACAATGTAATAAAGTTTGTACAGGAAACATTCCCTGTTAGCTTCTGAGTGCTGTCATTGTTATTGTTGTGTGTTTGATTGATTGATTGATTGATTGATTTAGGAACCGACAACACAGCATTCAGGACATTCCCATAAGCGCTCCGTCCCCATCCTCAGCAGCCAGCGAAGAGTTCCAACACTAATAGTTCCAGTAGCAATCTGATTATATGTCCGTCTCGCCTTTCCTCCGAGCGCGGAGCGTCGGCCAGATCCCCTCGTCACACCTCGTTGTCTCATTCTTACCAGACTGTTGTGTGTGAACGTTCTTAATATTATAACTTGCCTGTTCGAGCCCAGTGAGCTAGAGTGGAAAGATAGCCAAGTCTCTGACAGTCTCACACCGTCTCATGGTGCTGTTTCCTTCAGGGAATTTACCAGTTGTCGTCTCTCCTGGTGTTCCTCCTATTACCCCGTCGTGAGATGCCTTCGAATCTTCTCGGTGTTCGCCAGTCGGATCTTGGTGGTGAGCGATAACGTCCTTCCTCTGCCTCTTCTTCTGCATCTTCTGGTTCGAGTGAGGCTGCATGGTTACTGATGTGTTTTACTATCTCTTGTAGAGTATCTGATGTCCTTTCTTTCATATCTTGTATATTTGATAGCTGTTTTTCATTCTCGGCCTTTATAGCAGCCATTCGAGCGACATCCTGCTCAATCTTCTGCTGGACTTGCTTCAGTTCATCCAGGATGCGCTGAGCGGACGTTATCTGTGTTTCTTGCGGTTTGTCTTTTTTTTCCTCCATGTTTTTGAACTGTGTTCTCAGGTCCTTCAGCTTTCCTTCCAGTTGTGCTTTGTCACTTTTGGTGAGTCGATTGGTGGCCTCGTACTGTCTCCTAGCTTCTTTATAGGGCAGGTTAGTTTTGATGGCGATCTTCATGGCTTCCTTGCTGTCTTGGTGGCAGGGGCAGCCGAGGTACCTGGCACCGTGGTTACCGAGACAGTTGGCGCAGTTGAAGTCCTTGTCGATCTTTGCATGCTGGCACTGACTGTATGGATGAGGTCCAGAGCAGTATCTGCAAACCTCAACCTCACTCTTGCTGGTGGCACGGGTGTGCCAAAACTTCTGGCACTTAGAGCACTGCAGCACTCTCGGTATCTAGTGCTCTTGAACTTGGTTTCTCTTGTCCCATCTGATGAATTGGGGAATCACTCAGTCCTCCGATGTTACTATGACGACTGTGGAGGGAATGTTGTTCTTTCCGACGATCCTCTCGGCACTGGTGATCTTGAGAGTCTTGTTCTCCCTTGTCAGCATCTCCCTGACCTGGTCGTAGGTGAGATGGGTCTTTACTTGTTTAATGACCCATCGTTTCATCATGCTGTGTCGGGTGGCTTGTACTGTGATGCCGCGGTGAAGCTTGATGTCGGTCTTCTCTTTTTGTGCAATTTTTTTAAATAAGTGTTGTGGTCATTGGGTTTTTGTTGATGGAGACCACTACTCCATCAGGTGTCTCGCAGTAGGCAGCTGGTAGAAGCTGTTTCTTCCCAGCTCGTTTTCAAACAGACTATCTTCTCTGTTGGTAGCACCGACAGTTTGGCCTCTCCCACGCTTGTCTGTTTTAGCAGAATAGCATTCGAAACCCACGAAAACCGAAGCAATTTTTTCCACATGAATCAATGTAAATCCAATTAATTCGTTCTAGACACTTCTAATTACATTTTAAAAAAGCACAGTTTATGGAGAATAAATATAGTGTTTAGTACTATTTTTCGGCCCCAGACTTTTCCGAACTCGCACCTTCGCCGTAACCAGTGCGTCACTTTAATTGTTCAAACCATCCTTTCCTGGCCTTTCCATCACTAAGTACACTAGCACTAGTCCCAGGCTTTTTCTGAATGAGATCGCATACACGTCTGGCCTTTCCACATATGATTCCCTCTGAAATAGAATCGCCAGCTAATTGTTTTTGATATATCAAAATTAATAATAACTGTTCATCTTCAGTTATTTGCGATCTCTGTTTCGTTAGCACATTCATGCTTTTCGCCACATTAGCCGTTATTTCTTCCTTTTTCGCCACAATGGAACTTATCATGGATGGCGACTTTCAGTATATGCGGTCGATGTCAGCAATCTTAATGCCTCTTTCGTATTTTTCAACGATTTCCTTCTTTAACTCGATCATGTTCCTGGCCTTCTTCTTCGAAGGGCTGTAAGCTCTAGAAACTTTCTTTGGTCCCATGATAGAGCTAACAGGAAAGAGTTAACTTATTAGCACGTAAAGCTCAAACAACGAGAAACAACGCCAAATTGAGCAGAAGAACGCGTGGGTCCCTTTGTTTTCGCAAAATTAGCAGTGAGGTCCCATAGATACCCAGACGATTTCCGAGTCAACCGACGAAAACAAGACACATTTTTTCCAGGAAAATATCGACGAACACGGAAATCAACGAAAGTCGAGGTTTTACTGTACTATTGTCCCCGCAGAGATGGTACTTTCGTGCTGTAGTGGAAGAGAGAAAGTTCTCCACACCAGCCTCAGTCCCAAAGATGCAAGCCTGCAGAATTATATATCACATGATGTGAATGGAGGCATAATAAGTTGGCTCAAACACATAGCACATTCTCTTATACTGTTTGAATGTGGAGCAATGTAGCCCCACGGTATTTGCAGAACCACTATGAAATCATTATGTCTGCACAACCCCGGTATTAGATGCCTAATTGCTATGGTCTGTTTGAGTAATCGTTTATTTGTCGTCAAGTAAAGGATACGAAAAGCCTTTTCTATTGTTAACTGTATGGCAGCAATTTAGCAGGCTTTGAGAGATGGTAATGTTTGGACTTGTATTACTTATCGACCGCACAGGGTTTCCTGGAGACCGAGTAACTCTTCTTCGCCCATACCGGTATATATTATGCTAAAAAAAAGTTACTTGCATATCCTTTACAGGACATTTAAATTAACCCCAGTATTTTTGGCGGTTCGTGATTCATGGGCAAGTTTACTTTCAATAGTTTGCCATTGCTTTCTGAACAACCGGCACGCATACCATTTCATTTAACGAACAAAACAAAACAACAAGAACGTAAGGTGATCTGCTGCTGTTAAAGCGGTATGCGGGATTACGAACTGCAGTCAGTTATCCCTTCTCCAACATTTGCTACACTCCGCGGTTGTTTGTAGCGTGAACTATATGTTCAGAAAGATTGCAGCCGTTAGTCGGTCGCTGAACTGACTGGTTGCCTTATGCACTAATGTGTGGCTGCTGGTTTTCTAGTGATTGCCACTTCCATCGACGATGAACTGTATTCTTCGGGGCGGACTTTGTTAATTGTTGTTCCGTTCTATCTATATTAGCCGTTTGGAACTAACACTGAAATTAATAACTTCAGTTGATTTAGTGTACGGAGACAATAATTCCTTCACAGATGGGGTAGTTATCGGGGTGGTTTTATATCTGCTCAGAAGTCACAATACCGGAATCATTATTCTCCTTGGACGACAATCCCTTTTAAAGTAATATCCTAATTGTGGCTGACTCGGTAACATGATTATTAACCTTAGTCAGCGATGAATCTTACTATTACTTCTCATCTGATGTTGAACGGGGTAGGGGAATGGTACCGGGTGTGTTAGAATCTCACTACACTTTGTAGAACAAATTTGAAAAATGCTTTCTTTCGTTGATAACACCATTCTATTTGAACTGCAAAGAATTTCTCCAGCAGACGACAGCCATTTGCTGCATATTGCTTCAAGATGGACTGTGGAGCACATTATTTGATGACATCATGTACTTCATTTTTCAAATTTGTTCTACATACTACAAAGTGTAGTGAGACTTTACAAACTGACGGTAGAATGGAAAAACCTGCACGCCAATGAACAAAACGTAGTTAAAACCCAGTTGTAAACTGCATAGTCAACCAACCAACCAACCAACCAATCAAAAACTAACTAAAAAAACCGTATTTACTGTAAATTACCCAAAATAGTAATGATTGATTTTAAACGAGGTTAGAAACTGCGGGATTCTAATAAGACTCGACATATAGGGCAAAGTTCAAGCAAAATGCGGACACAACCTGACGTTGAGAAGGCAACAAAGGGGTGATATTGACGTGTCGCTTGGCGTCGTGGCATACTTTGATTAAGTTCATCAGCAAAGCTGAATCAGCGGTATACTATTGTATGTCGAGTAGTGTATCAATAAGTAAAGTTAGATAGACGACATATGTTCCTGGTTGCGCATCGAAACATTCAGTCATTGACAGCTCGGTTACCCTGTTCAGTATCTCAGTGGTGGGTAACAATGTTAGTTATGTGCTAGTTGATGATTAAGTAACGTAAAATAAAACAAAGTGAAATAAAACAATATAAAGTAAAGTAAAACAAAGTAGAGTAAAATAACATAAAACAAAGTAAAGTGAAACAAGGTAAAATAAGTGAAAATAAGGTTAAGGAGAACAAAGCAGACTTAAAAAACAAAACAAAGTAGAGTAAAACAACATAAAATAAAGTAGAGTAAAACACACAAAAAAAAGCAAAGTAAAGTAACATTAAGTAAAACTAAATCAAAATAAAGTAATGTAAACCAACGTAGAAGAAAAACAAAATAAAATAAAAGAAAGTAGACTAAAACTAAATAAAGTAAAATAAAACAAAGTAGAGTAAAACTAAGTAAAGTAAAACAACGTAGAGTAAAACAAAATAAAATAAAGTAAACAAGGTAGAGTAAAACTAAATAAAGTAAAGTAAAACAAAAAAGAATAAACACTATATAAAACAAAGTAGAGTGAAACTAAGTAGAGAAAAAAACAAAGTAGAGAAAAAAAAATTAAACAAGGTAACATAAAGTAGAGTAAAACTAAGTAAAATAACTTAAAACACAGCAGAGTTAAACAAAATAAAATAACATAGAGTAAAATTAAATAAATTAAAACAATGTGGAGTAAAAATAAATAAAGTATAGCAATGTAGAGTAAAACAAAATAAAGTAAAACAAAGAGGAGTAAAACAAAATCAAACAAAGTAAACCAAAGGGGAGTAAAACTAAATAAAGTAAAACACAATACAGTAAGACAGAATAAAATACAGTAAAACAAAGTAGAGTAAAACTAAATAAAGTAAAGTTTCCTCAGTAAAATTAAAGTAAGTAAAGTAGCGCAAAACACATAAGAGTTAAACAAAATAAAATAAAGTAGAGTAAAACTAAATAAATTAAAACAATGTAGAGTAAAAATAAATAAAGTATAACATTATAGAGTAAATCTAAATAAAGTAAAACAATGTAGAGTAAAACAAAATAAAGTAAAACAAAGAGGAGTAAAACAAAATAATGTAAAACACAATACAGTAACCAAAAAAAATAGTGTAATATAGTAATAAATAGTAATAAAGACAGTGACACAGTAAAACAACGTAGAGTAAAGCTAAGTAAACTAAAACAAAGTAAAACAGAGCAGAATAAAACAAAATAAAACGAAGTAAAACAAAGTAGAGTAAAACTAAGTAAAATAAAACTAATAAGTAAAGTAAAACAAAGCAGAGTAAAAGAAAGTAAAACAAAGTAAAACAAAGTAGAGTAAAACATAATAAAACAAAGTGAAACAAAGTGGAGTTAAACTACGTAAAGTAAAACACAATAGAGTAACACAAAAGAAAACACAGTATAACAAAGTAGAGAGTAGTAGTAGAAAGCTAAGTAAACTAAAAGAAAGCAATCCAGAGAAGAATAAAACAAACTAAAACACAGCAAACCAAAGCAGAGCACATGAAAATAAAACTAAGCATCATAAAGTAGAGTAAAACTAAATAAACTAAAGTAAACCAAAGTTGAGTAAAAAAAAAAAAAACACAGTAAAACTAAGTAAAGTGAACAAAGCAAAACAAAGTACAGTAAAACTAAGTAAAGTAAAACAAGATAGAGTAAAACAAAATAAACGAAAGTAAAACAACGTGGAGTAAAATATAGTTTTTAAAAATAATAAAATAAGTAAGTAAAGTAAAAATAGTGTAAAACACAATATAGTAAAACAAAATTAAGTAAGTAGAGTAGAGTAAAGTAAGTAAAGTAAAGTAAAGTAAAGTAAAGTAAAGTAAAGTAAAGGGAAATGGAACAAAGTAGTCATAACTGTGATACATCCCTACTTCCCATTTTCATAGCATTTATGTTTGTTTGGTCCAAACCTACTTTTTGTGTGGCACAGAATCTGTTAAGCTGGACCCCTCATTGTGCAACTTGGCATACACAACAAAAGAGAAAACATCGGATTCTAAACAAAGTGTGAACAGTCGTCGTCCGGGTGGAGGAGAATTTTTAAGTAGCCAATATTTCACTCAAACCGTGTGTTATTAGGACGCAGCCGGGAACGCAAAGAATAGTAAAGATGTAACATTCTATACATTCCATAAGAGGCGATAAGGGCGAGAAGGCGAGAGAATGACTATCTTATTCCGTAGAGCAGTGGTTCTCAACCGGTGGGGAATTCCCCCCCCCCCCCCCAGGGGGGAATTTTAGAGTTTCCAGGGGGGGGGGGGGAATGAAGACCATTTCAAGATCGCGTTAATACAAGAACTGATTACTTGATATTGTTTTTCCCTTCATACTTTACAGTTATGTACGTCTCATCCTTCAAAAATTCATTTTATAAAGTAAGTAGACCCACAAATCACGTTTTATGTGGATGTCTAGACTTGTTTTAGTATATGCTATTAAATTTACTTTCCATTTTTACGTATACTGTGTAGGGGTGGGGGGATTTTTAGGTAGGAAATATGAAAGGGGGCGGGGGAGGGGGGAATGACGTTCTGAAAATATGGTGAAGGGGGGCACGGGCGAAATTTTTTATAGGAAGGGGGGGGGGGGAATGACGTTCTGAAAATATGGTGAAGGGGGGCACGGGCCAAAACAGGTTGAGAACCACTGCCGTAGAGAATGTAGCTACGCATTTCAAGTAATCATGCAAAGTCTACAAAAGAGTATGTCAATGTATATTTCTTTGTAATATTTTCTCAAATCACTAAAGTATAAATTATAAACAAGATATGTATGGTTCCGCCGCCCTGCTACTGAGGTGAGTGCGTAGAGAGACACTGTGAGCTGTGGATTTCGTGTGAAGTGCTTTTACATCACTCCGCGGTTGTTTGGAGCGTGAACTGTATGTTCAGAAAATTTGCAGCCGTTAGTCGGTCGCTGAACTAACAGGGTTGCCCTATGCAGTAATGTGTGGCTGCAGGTTTTCTAGTGACTGCCACTTCCATCGACGATGAACTGTATTCTTAAGGTGGACTATTGTGTTGGCATTCTGACAGTGGCATTATACATAGTAAACCTGTGCGGGCTGTTGGTTTGTCGATATTCCTGTCTGATTCACTTTTCACATGGGGCAGTGAGAAGCATTTTTTGTGATATTCATTGGCACAGCTGCAGAGCATAATGGGGCGACCCTTTGCCATGAAGTTCGAACCGTAACTACTTTTATTTGTTTTTTGCATATCCTTTACAGGACATCGCTGTCAACACCAGCATCTTTCAGCTGTATGTTGATTTCTTGGCAAGATTACGCTCAGTAGATTGCCATTGCTTTCTGAGCGGCCGGCTCACATACCCCGTAAGTTATCGATGCGATTCGAACCACTGCTGATTCTCACCGTCATCACGTTACCTACGAGAGTATACGAGATTACGGAGAAAAGTCGCTAACCTCTAAGCCACGAAGCCGGCAACTAACTAACTAACCAACCAAAAAAACAAAAAAACCGACCGACCGACCGACCGACCGACCGACCGACCGACCGACCGATCGACCGACCGACCGACCGACCGACCGACCGACCGACCGACTGACTGACTGACTAACTAACAACTAACTAATTAACTAACTAAAATATAAAGCAATAATGTACACATCAAGTTGAGTCTGCTGTTTATTCATCATCTCGACGCCGCAAAGCACAAGAGGAACAACATGGGATGATAACGACCCTATTAGTATAACATCAATGAACCGCCGTGTCTAATAATTAGAAACAAAAAACAACTTTCTAAAGAGTGAAGAACAAACCAGTGAGGTAGGAATTATAACACCATCAAATAAACGACGGAAAACAATGTTGAGCGTAGGTTATCACGTGTTTGTATGCTGGTCTGGTCGTCATGTGTTTGAATCCTCTTAAAAATATAGTATTTATTTACATTGACCGGGTCCTCTAAGTCCATCCAGCCTTAAATTGGTACTAAGAAACAGCGTTTTCACTGTTTGTGATCTCTTGGGAAGTTTACGTTCAGTAGTCTGCCCTTGCTTTCTGAATGACCAGCACCCATACAATTTGGTGAAAACCCAACGCAAGGCGATCTGCTGCCAAATCGCCCACAGATTGTGTTTCGAATGCGGTATGTGTGATTACGAACTGCGTCCAGTAACCCCTTCGCCATGGATCGAGCGAAAAAAATATAGACTTGGGAAAATAAGGTCGTTTACTATAGTACTTTACATATAGAATTGGGAAGACAGAGTCCTTTACTTTCTTACTTTACATATAGACTGGGGAAAATAGGGTCCTTTACATTCTTACTTTACATATAGACTAGAGAAAATAGGGTATTTTACATTCTTACTTTACATATAGACTGGAGAAGATAGGGTTCTTTACATTCTTACTTTACATATAAACTAGGGAAAATAGGGTATTTTACATTCTTACTTTACATATAGACTGGGGAAAATAGGGTCCTTTACATTCTTACTATACGTGTGGATGTTCGTCCATCACGAATGATGAGGACCATTCATTCATTGCATCTTTTGATTTGATGAAGAACGAATGACTTGCTCTTTAGTTTGGATTATAGCGAGGTACTGGTTTCGCAACTCCATCGACCTCACTCTCTCGCCTGCGTCCATCTGGTTCCAGTGGCGAGCATGGCAAGACGACTGGAGACGGACACAGGTGCAGTCGTACTTTACATATAGACTAGGGAAAGTAGGGTTCTTTACTTTCTCACATTATATATAGACTTGGGAAAACATGATCCTTTACTTTACTTACTGTACATATAGACTTGCGAAAATAGGATCCTTTACCTGTTTTACTTCACGTACAGATTTGTAAATGATACACAATAACACACAGTGATGCAGCTTTACAGAACACATTTACGGAAAACACAACCCGTTGCTGCGACTAGTCTTCGTCAGATAATAAATACATACACATAACATGACATATAACCACGGGGAAGACCCTCTAGTGACCACATGAAAGTATGAGAATGGGATGACAAGAATGAAAGGATGAAAATAATTAGAACAATGCAATTTTGAAAAAAAAAAAATTGCTACTTATCTCAGAATTCCAGGCTGTGAGACTTGAGAAAACAGGGACTAGCTCGCCTGTCTACGCACCGGAAATGTAAAACGCAAGTGCATTTAGCCTTTGGGCGACGTAGATTACCTAAAATTGTGCTTGTTTTTTATTTTGCAGTACTTTGATATCAACAACATGTTGATTTTTAAAGCAATGTTACGTTCAGTAGTTTGCTATTACTTTCTGAAAGAGAAGTCAACGTTCTAGTCCAGTTTAATGCTGGGATTAAACATCCTGTATCTACCTCAGCGCACCGGGATGTCCCAAGTGAAGTGATGTCTAGATTTCATATTCACATTAGCTGTAAGCCACCACGTGTTACTAATAGGCAGAATATAATTCTAAATATATATATATAAATATATTATATATTTATATTTAAATTATAAAATATTTCAATTTTCCATCTTTTGTCTTTAGGCAACCTGCTGCTTGTTCTATTATCTACCCGTTTACTGTGATGTTTACGATAGGAGACACTTGTTATTTGTTCTAGTCTATTCCCGTTTACTGCGATGTTCATTGATGGTCTCTCCTTTACATCGGTAATAACTCAACAGGGTACCATAACGCACAGCCTTAGATTCTCCGGAACAAGCAATGAAGTAAACAACATTCATTAAGCGTAGGCTGATTGAAAACAACAGTGTGAAATAATATTCGTCTCTCGATTGTCATGGGACACCGCGACAGCCCAGTGACTACCATTTTTGCCTGACCGGCCGGCGGTCACCTGTTAGAATATCCAACCAGGCGTAAATTGTCTACAAATTGACCTAGTCTCACAGGTGGTCCTTGCCTAAAATTTGCATGAATTTTTGTGGGATGTACATCTCGTTCGCTTTGAAGTCAAGCTTAGTTCGTACACGAACTCTTACTTCTAGCGCACGTGACTGATTTTTGCGTGTGGATTAGCTTTCCGTATTACCATAGTCCCTCGCCAACAGGCGAACCCATTCCGGTTTCTGAAGTACTTTTAATTTACGTCCCCAAAGCAAGGACGAGAATTCAACACTCTAGTCTAATTGACCTGTGTAGGGGATGCACCCTCCACCCCCACATCAGCATACCGGATGTTTAAGAGCGAACGCTTTTATCGATTCTGCCATGCTGACCTCCTATTTTCATGAAATGATATCTTAGAACAGTCGCTAGATCACATGACAAATCAAGTGCTGATTGGTCCGTTTAAATATGGAGCCAGCACCATATAGGGCGCCGCGAAAGGGCAGTGACCAAACGTTCGCATGCAGCTCCAGTAGTCATGGGGTCGAAACCTCACCGAGGCGGGCTTTTAACACTGCTCTAGACTGCCAGCGGAACCTATTCTAAAAGGTAAACCAAGAAGTGCTCCGAGAATTAATGGTAGCCAATATGACACTGACCCTTACACCAATCGAGTTTCGGTTGTCTACACAAATATAAGGATATGCTATATAGCAAATACTCGTCCTGGCTTGGCAAAGGGTCATTTGATAGTTTATGCTGGCTTCACTCTATATTTTCACCATTTACACTCGATATTCACCATGTTAACTTTATATTCACCATCTTTACTCATATACATCTTTTGCACTCGATACTCACCATTTTCTCCCGATAGTCATAATTTTCTCCCGATATTCATCATTTTCTCCAGATATTTAATATTTTCTCCGAATATTCAACATTTTCTCCCGATATTCACCATCTTCTCCCGATATTCTAAATTTTCTCTCGATATTCAGCCATTTTCTCCCGATATTCACTGTTTTATCCCGATACTCACCATTTGCACCAGATTTTCACCATGTTCTCATCATATTTACCATTTTCTCCTGATATTCATCATTGTTGAGATGTCAGTTGTTGGGGATGTATGTGTATGTATTGGGGATGTGTGAGTGGATGTGCGATATGTGGGTTGGTGGGGGATGTGTGTGCGTGGGTGGGGAATATGTGGTCGATGGAGGTGTGGTTGGGGGATGGGTGTGGTTGGAGGTGTGGGTGGGGAGAGGATGTGTGGGTGGGGGATGGGTGTGTGGGTTAGGATATGTATGTGGGTGGGCGCGGGATTTGTGGGTTGGTGGGGGATGTTTGTGTGGATGGCGAGTCTGTTTTGGTTGGGGGAACAGGTGAAGGGCAGTTTGTGTGGGTGGGGGATGTGCGGGAGGGGGATGGGTCGATGGTGCGGTATGTATGTGTCCCTAGGTGTGTGTGTGGGTCGGTGGAGGTGTGTGTGGGTGGGGTGATGTGTGGGTAGGGGGAGACGGGCCTCATAACATGGTAATTTGCCTTGTTTATGTTTACAACATTCATTTCACAATGTTTTTTTTTCTTCCTATGTGAATGAATAATGCTCTTGATGGACGAACAATGAGTGATTGGAAGGGCCGAATGTAAGACGGGACTGAAGCCCAATTTGTAACCCTTTTAAAATAAAGTTTATTTTATTTTACCCCCCCCCCCCCCCCCGATATTCACAATTTTCTCCCGATATTCACCATTTTCTTATTCACCATTTTCTCCCGATATTCACCATTTTCTCCCGATATTCAACATTTTCTCCCGATATTCACCATTTTCTCCTGATCTTCACCATTTTCTCCCGATATTCACCATTTTGCTCCCGATATTCACAATTTTCTCCCGATATTCACTATTTTCTCCCGATCTTCACCATTTTCTCCCGATATTCACCATTTTGCTCCCGATATTCACCATTTTCTCCCGATATTCACCATTTTCTCCCGTTATTCACCATTTGCTCCTGTTATTCACCATTTTCTCCCGTCATTCACTATTTTCTCCCGATATTCACCATTTTCCTCCCGATATTCACTATTTTCTCCCGATATTCACCATTTTCTCCCGATATGCACCATTTTTCCCCGTTATTCACCATTTGCTCCTGTTATTCACCATTTTCTCCCGTTATTCACCATTTTCTCCCGATATCTACAATTTTCTCCCGTTATTCACTATTTTCTCCCAATATTCACCATTTCCCCCAGATATTCACCATGTTCTCCCCGTTATTCACAAATTTCTCCCGTTATTCATCATTTTATCCCGATATTCACCATTTTCTCCCTTTATTCACCATTTTCTCCCGATATTTACCATTTTCTCCCGATATTCACCATTTTCTCACAGCTATTCACCATTTTCTCCCAGCTATTCAACATTTTCTCCCAGCTATTAAACATTTTCTCCCAGCTATTCACCATTTTATCCCCCTTATTCACCATTGTCTCCCGATATTCACCATTTGCACCATGTTTAGTTTAGTCAGCCTGCTCCGTGGCGAAGGCGTTACGGACGCAGCTCGTAATCTCTCATACCCACGTTCAAAACATAGCTGCGGGCTATTTGGCAGCAGACTGCCTTGCGTTGGTTTTTTACGAAATGGTATGGATGCCGGTCGTTCAAAAAGCAATGGCAAGCTACTGAACGTAAACTTTCCAAGTGATCACAATAGCAAAAAATGCTGGTGTTAACTGCCACGTTAGTTTAGTCAGTCGTAAGCTAACGGGCGTGGCGAGAACACCGAATACTATTAAACTTGTTGCTATCGTTATGTTTATTATACTTGAATTTATGTTGCCAAACTATATCAGGGTAATATAGTACATAGGTGTGACACACTTACCTCTGATGTTTTAATTAAATATAGTATTCATTCATTCAGTAGCATGTCCTTTGCAGAATCTCGCTTCCGGAAAACCTTCCGGAAAACCTCTCTATCATAAGAAAGATGTCCCGCGTCCGCCACATCCTGCACCCATCTTCTCTTTGGCCTTCCTCTTCCTCTCTTCCCAGGCATATACCCCTTTATTATTGTTCTCTCCAAACTTTCGTGGCGCTTCAAGTGACCAAAATATTTTAATTTTCTTTGTTTTATCGTCTTTAATAGCAAACGTTCTTCAATATTCAGCACTTGAAGTATGGATGCATTTGTTCTTTTCTTTACCCAAGATATTCTTAGAACTCGTCTATAACATTTATATTCAAATACATTTATGCGCTGTTCAGCTTGTTTAGTAAGTGTCCATGTCTCACAGGCGTATGTTGCAATGGGAAAGATGCATGCTCTTAAAAGTCTAATTTTTGTAGGTCTGTCTGTCCCACTCCATAATTTATTCAGTTGTTTTAGTTTTTGAAGAGCAATTGATAGTCGTCGTTTAATTTCATTCATTTTTTCACCGTTGTTGGTAATCAATGACCCAAGATAGTCGAAATTTTCCACCATCTCCAATTTTCCCTCATTAACATATATTTCTTTCTCCATAGTGGTTTTGTCTGTATGCATTATCTTTGTTTTGGCTATGTTAAGATATAAGTTGTGATTTTCACTATTCAATTGGGTTGAGGCTATTAGGCTTTCTATATCATGTGTTGTGAATAGCAACACCGTATCATCAGCATACCGAATCTCTGGTATGTCATGACCACCGATATTAAGGGCATCATATAGCTCCCTGTTTATATCATTTCTTACATTTCTCATTATATTATCAGCGTACAGGTTAAACAAATAGGGGACAGCACACAGCCCTGACGGACTCCTTGCTTGATGTCAAACCAATCTCATGTCTCGCCATCTATTCTAACTGCTGCTTGTTGGTCTAGATAGAGCATTCTTATGAGTTGTATTACATGTGATGGAAAGCCCATATTCCTCATGATTTCCCAAAGTTTCAGATGTTGAACACAGTCAAATGCCCTTGAATAATTCACAAAATATGAGAATAGGCTTATATTAAATTCTCTGCACTTCTCTATTATTAAATACAACATGAGAATGTGATCTGTTGTTCCTCTTCCTTGTCTAAATCCAGCTTGAACCACATTAATTTCTTCTTCCATTTTCTTACGATATAGTAAATATAGTAATATACTTAAAATTAATTTCGGTGTGGAATAGAGGTTAGCTGGTTTGTTTGCCAGCACAATGTTTTGGTCTCAGTATTAAGATAATGCAGGTTGTGAAACACCTATTTATTATCATCGGATTATTCTGCTCAAAGACAAGTTTTGACGTTGTCTCAACTCTGAACGTCACACCGCAGTGCCTGGATTTCAGCAGTTCGTTCCACACCAGGGTAGATCCTGAAATTAACGCTCTTCTATAATCTTATAATGGACCGACTAATATAAATGCATGATCTTCCATCGTTATTTCGCCCGTTCCCTCCACCGGGGTATAGACTCGCAGTCAGCTCACCCCAAACAGTCCTTATCTTAGCTGTCTCATACAGCTCTGCCCATGTCCTCCCCGTTGTATTTCCTGTTTGTCTCTATTTCATTTCTCCGTGTGTTTTGGGGCCATTCTCTGTTTATTCTGACTTGTTGGCTCCAGACAAAGGTATGCCGAGCCATAATATTCTCGGGATTTCTCATTAATGTGTATAACGCGGATGAAAGAGATCAATCATAACATCTGATAGAGAATGGAGTGGCGGGGAGTGACCAGAGGATCTGATCAACACTCAGGATTCCGAGGAAAGGCCAGACGTACTACATAATAAGATTGCAGCTAGTATTATTAGTATTAGGACTCTTCGATGGCTGTTGAAGATGGGAGGGAGTAGGTATGGATGCGTCCTATATGCTGTGATGTAATTTCTTTGCTCAACTCAACTTAGATGCTCTCATTGTATGCCCCATGCAACGCTAGCGTCTTTCCTTCACTCCATGAATCACTGGTATGTCTGCAGTTCTCTCCATGAGCTCCACATTGGTGATTCTCTCATACAGTTGTAACTTTCTATTGTGCGCAGGCACTAATTAATTCTTGTTTGTAGTTGATTTGTAATCGATTGAGTAGTTCGCCATGTCTTATGATCCATACATAGAGCTGTTAATATTGAATATGTTAAGTTTGGTGCTAAGTGTGATTTAGTTTAACTCTAACTACTGGAAGGCCCCGATTAACGTTGGGGTTATGTTTTTGGAAAACGCGACTTTAAGTGACACGACGTATAGCGAAGCACTATTTTCCATAGAATTAAATGAAATACAGTGTATTATGTCATGTTTATTTTGATGGTTGCTGATATTTATTAGATACATAGAGGTGGGTTAGAGGGCGAGTGGTTGAATTATTGGGACGTAGAGGCATTAAAACCATGACTCACTCCAAAACTATCATCACCCGCTTTCTTAGTTAGATTTTCATAGAGAGACTTTGTTTTCTCTTGGATAGGCATCTTGCTCACAGGCATATTCCGTTGGTTCTGGTCTTCAATCCAGACGGTCAATAGTGCTTCCAATGTTCTCCATAAGAGTATTTCTGGTGCGAGTGATATTGGAAGCACTCAAAGAGGGTTACGTTTCTTTGATTATGTCAGCACATGCACGCATTGTCCTTACCTTAGTAGGAGGTAAACTATGGACTTTATCGATATTAACAGCCCGATCGCCTGTCTTAAAACGACGTAACACATCTAACTTCACCTCAAGAGTAACACTTTTCCTGGTTCTCTTACAATCAGACACACTATCAGCACTTACTGTGCGCTTTGAAATTATAATTATGAGTGATTACACGATAAAATCCTGGGAAAACGCACTGCACAAAATGTTACTTTGGGGGAGTTAACGCAGCACAGCAACAGAGGTTACGACATTATGGCGGAACATAGCAATGTAAAGTGATGTCCTTTTGTGACAACGACGTTATAGCGAAACCACGTAAACCGAAGCGACGTATAGCTGAGGCCTTCCTGTAATGTCCAAGTGCTATAAAAAGCTCTTTTTGTCTTTTGTATTCTTTTGTTTTGAAATATTTTATGCATTTCTAAACCTAGTTGTTGTGATACCATATCCAATGTTCTTAGTTTATTCCGCATCTGATTTCGTGTGTGAGACAGAAGGGCAATGTCATCAGTGATATCTATGTCATAGAGCCGTTTTGTCAACGAAGCCCATTAAATTCCAGTTTGATCAATGCTTGTTGTTTTCTTACTTCGCATGCTTCTGATAGTTTCTCTCCTGGAGGTCTCTGCATCTCGTTTCTTATATATTGTGTCTTTTAAATTGACGATTGCTTATGTGATCACATAGTGCCTCGTGAATCTCCAAAGGGATTCCCTGTCGATGCTATCAAAGACCTTTTCGTAGTCCACTAATCCAGTGAAACTTGACCAATTAAATTCTATGCTTTGCTATATTATTATGCGCAATCTAGGTCAATTTTGAGAAGCCCCCTCTGACATTAAAGACCATTTGAGTAGACGGGCTTGACACCTTTAGGAACTTCTGAATAGACCAGACTATCCAAATATCTAGCCATCAGATGTGCGAGGAAATATGTAAATAAGAAATTAGTAAAACTATCATGATTCTGAACGATAGAAAATTGCTGGTCCAGATCGTATCCCAGCAGAGGATGTTAAAACTAATATAAACACTTCAAACATAGTTACTGCATAAATAATTTAGCAGAATCTTGGGAACTGAAGAAGTACCAGCAGACTGGATAGAAAGGAATCTGGTGAGGCTGTAATTGAAAGGGGACCTACAGAAATATGGCAATTGTTATAGATACGATGTTACTGACAGTTCCTGGGAAAATGTTAAAGATTATCATTCTGGAGGAACTAAGAGATCCAATCGACATAAAAAGTAGGGATCCATAGGCAAACTTTAGAGCATCTGGATCAGCAATTTTTCATAATTCAGAATTATGATAGCTCTATATATGTATAAGTAAATTTTGTTAGTGAGTTTGTGATTGTGTGAAAGTATATGTGTTTGCGAGGGAGTGCGTATTTGTGTGTTATTGAGTGGGTGCATGTATGTGTATGCTAGCCTGCTTGTCTCATAACATGGTAATATGCATTGCTTATGTTTACAACATTGATTTGAAAATGTTGTTTTCCTATATGAATGCAACACACACGATGATGAACGAAAGATTAGTGATTGGAAGGGCCGAATGTAAGACGGGCCTGCGTGCTCAATTTGTGACCTTTTGAAAATAAAGTTCGTTCGTTCGTTGTTATTTAGACGTTTTCTCTGTCTGAAGGAGTTCCTCAAATCCTATCTACTCAAATGGTCGTTAATGTCTATGAGAAATTCTCCAAGTCCTATATTTGAGAGTCCATTTGGTTACATATATATTCCTGCTATCTTTCATGAGTTACAGTAACGGTCTCTGAGGTTTCCTTTAAATGTAGTTTCTTCTGCCTCTCTTGTCAGATCATCTGTATATTGTGTATTATATGCCTGTTTCTGCGTCTTAACCTTTTTATTAGATTCAGTTTGTGTGTGTGTGTGTGTGTGTGTGTGCGTGTGTGTGTGTGTGTGAGAGAGAGAGAGAGAGAGAGAGAGAGAGAGAGAGAGAGAGAGAGAGAGAGAGAGAGAGAGAGAGAGAGGAGAGGGAAGGGGGCGTCCCATAGTCTTTATTTCGCTGCTATTTAAATCAGCAATTTATGCTTTTCCTTTCTTCTACGATTTAAAATGTATCCTGCTGTATCCAATCTTTATGTTTAAGCTGCCATTTATCAAGGACTTCTTTGCGTGATTGACTCACCGTAGTCTTTGATCAGGTATATGTACTTGTCACGATTAAAGCAATCGAGGCATTTATGTCTCAACCTTCCACTTGTTCTTTTCCATCAGTTTTGCCTGTTGTCACTAAGTTTTCTGATTCGTTCCTCCTCAAGACGTGTCTAAACAATTTTGACTGTCTGTGTCTAATTGCTTTAATCTATTTACGGTTTTCATGTTTCTCTTGACAGTCTGAAACACGGAGATTGTGTTTTTGGTCCGCCCCTGGTATTCTTTGTATTTTCATCAGAAACCACATTTCTACTGCCATTATATGTTTCTTAGCTTGTTTGCATATTTTTCATGATTCATATCCAAATAATAGTGTATTTCTTCAAGTTGAATACCAGTTTTAAATACCCGTTACAAAACTACGTGTTTTTAACTTGGCACGATTGTTAAATATGAGACTAAGTTAACACCAGTTTACGAAGTATTCATTACTTTCTAAGTTATAGAAACAAAGCGTGTGGCAAACACAGGACACATTTGGCGATAAAGAAATTAACGGCGTTTGACATACTTGAACTATGCTGGACTGCCTTGTACAGTGGGAGAAAGACGCTTAGGAGCCATGACCCAGTTGCGTGGGCCTTGTTAGTGTGTCTAGATGATAAAGAAAACCAAATATTTGCTTAACGGAGTCAGTGAGTTTAGACGATAAGAAACCCTGTGTGCAAATGCGTTGCTAGGGATTTTATTAATAGTTTGAAGAACTGAAAGCAAACTTTAAATTCGTATGTCGGTCCTTCACAAATGCTCTATGGCCCAGCCACTAGGCGTTTCTCTCTTCAGGTGCCCTTTTTGTGATAAAACTCTTAAGAGGACGAAAAGCCAGTATCTGGGGGTCGATATTTTCAAACTTTCAATATTATCAACATTGTCGACGTTGTCGTCGTCGCGTCATCATAAACATCATCATCATTATCGTCATCATAAACATCATCATCATCATCATCATCATCATCGTCATCGTCATCATAAACATCATCATCATCATCATCATCATCATCATCATCATCATCATCATCATCATCATCATCATCATCATCATCATCATCATCATCATCATCATCATAAACATCATGTCATCATAAACATCATCATCATCATAAGCATCATGTCATCATAAACATCATCATCATCATCATTATCATCATCATCATCATCATCATCATCATCATCATCATCATCACCATCATCATCGCCATCGTCACGGAGCCCATAATTAGTCAGGATTTCATATAAGAGAGTTTGGGTTAATGTAACACGTGACGGAGCACAGAATTAGTCAAGATTTCGTAGCACAGAGTGTGAGTTAATGTAACAAGTAAGAAAAGGTGGGTTAGTTAGTTAGTTAGTTATCAGTTGGGGTATCTTCGTTGCACTCCGGACATGTCCATAGGTGCTCAGATCCTCCCCCCAGCATATGCATCAGCGTCCGGTGGCGAGTTCTGTGTTGGTTGACGAGGCGCTTTGTTTTCCCGATGTACCTCTCGCATCTGGCTGTGCCGATTCTTACTCCCAGGTCTTTCATCCAAAGGTGGGTTTATTTAACAAATGAGTGGGCACGTATTTAGTAAAGATTTCTGGACAGGGAGTTTGGGTTAATTTAGCAAGTCTCGGAGCCTAGAATTAATCAAAATTTGAGGTAAGGAAAGGTGGATTAATGAAACAAGTGACGAAGCCCAGAATTATTCAAGATTTCGGGTCAGAAATGGTGGGTCAATTTAAAAAATGAGAGGACACTTATTTAGTCAAGATGACAGGTCCAAAAGTGTGAGTTAATTTAACAACTGATGGAATCTAGAATTGGTCAAGATTTCGGGTATGAAAGTGCGAGTTAATATAAAACTTCTGACGTTATCCTGTAATCGTATCTGGTCCAGCTAGTTACACATGCATGCATTATCTAGCTTTCCTGAAAACCTTGATTAGATAGACTGTCACTCTGAACACGATACAAGGTTAAGAAACGCTTGATGTAAATTACACATACTGATTGTGGGGGGAAATATGTTAGTTGTACGTCCATTACATGACGTTATCATCAACCCCAGTAATTGTTTGATTGTGATTTACGCCAGCTTTGAGGCAAAGGAGTTTATGGTATTAGTGCCGGTTGTTCAGATAACAATTGCAAACTACTGAACGCAAACTTGCCAAGACATCACAAAACAGCCAACACAATGCTGGAATTGGCTGCGACATCCTGCAAAGGATATGCAACTATTTTCTTGGGTGTGATCTACTAGGCAAGTTTAGTTCAGTAGTATGCCATTAGTTTTCTGAACTGCCGACGTCTAATACCAAGGAAATCAATACACAACGGACTCGCTGTGTCGAGATTTATAAAACTGTAGCCGAGGCAAAGACAAAGGGAGACAACAGTAAAGACTGATGCTTCCTTCACTCCGGTGCTAAGAGGTAGAGAGTAGTTCTGACTTCGTTACGGCCAAAGAAGAAAAGTAGTAAAAGAGAGAGAACCTCACACAGCCCTCAACTGACAAAAAAAGGTGATAGTAATTAGATAAGAAGATGAACGAGATCTCAGGCAGGGGCCTCAACTATGGACAATAACTGTCATACTTGAGGTCCAGGCAATGGATTTAGGTGTTAGATTGTGGTAGAAATAAGTGGTTGGACTAAAAGAGATTAAACAAACAAATCAAGGACAAATAAACAAGCTCTTTATTTCTTCTAGCAGAACATGTTGGATAACACATTGCAATAACAGATACAACAGACAACTGTATATATCAAACAACAACAGTGGGTAACCCCCAACCAGTCAACATCACTTAAGACAACAGGGTACACCAAGTACCACAACACATGTGCTCCAAGCAATAGCTGGTTAGACTGACACAATAAAGAACCTTGACACAAGCAACACTGCACAGAAAATAAGGCACTACAAAAACATAGGTTACACAACATAAACCCCAAGACATGACATAAACAAAGAGTTGTGACACAATTTACTATGCCACCAAGAACCCAAGCCTGCTGACGCTAACTAGCCAGCCGCTCCTGTAACATTGGAAAACACAATCTTTGATTATCATTGTAAAGAAAACATATTGAACACACGAAGCAATAAGCACATACAATATAACATATGAATTAACCCATAGATCTATTTTGCTATTCCCCCACTTGTACTACTGCTATTCTGAGGTAACCCTTGATGTCTGTCATAACCATCCTTTGCTGCCTCTTTCTTCAAGGTGACTACATCACTAATGGTTAAATGCAGCAATCAATGCTGCATCATCAGATCACCCACTTTATTGTCTTCTCCAGTTGTGCCACTGCTGTCATGAGATTACACTTGATATTGCTAGGATGGAACACCTTCTAATGCAACAACCTCAGCCTGCTCCACCTCCAAATACAGCCCAGCATTCACTTACAGATTTTTTTCAGTTCACGGAGGTCATTACCTACAGGTCTCTGGTCCAACACAACTTCTCATCCCCAACACCACAGGCTGACAATACCACCCATAAATGCCAATGTTACACAGCAAAACTAATCAACTAGTCAAAATCAACACCGAACACAACTCAGCTACACCGGTGTACAACGACTCTAACAGGACAACACCATTTGAACATTGTACAAAGAGGACATACATACAGTCCAATGCACCAACAGCAATCAAGCAGACATAGGGTATGCAATTCAATATGACATCACCAGGACATACATCCTTTGTACTGATGACAGCTAGACAACATCAATATACCAGAAGTACAGTTCTACATCTGACACCAGCAACAATAAGCCACCGACAACAACTCAGACATATAACATACATCACGACATAAAACCATCACAATCATCAAATGATCACTCTCACCATAGCCATAATCATCCCAATCATCCTAGCTGACACTACATGATCAGCCTCAACGTAGTCACCACCACAATCATAATCACCATCACAATCATCAAATGGTCACTCTCACCATAGCCATCACCACAATCATAATACCCAATGCACCACCTTTTCCCCATCTTCTGTCATTTAAATACCTAAACTTATGAGGGATGCCATATGATATAGGACACACTACTCCTGCAATGCCCATGTTGTGATAAAGGATATCAACAACATGACACCACACACATTACCGCATGATATTACACATTAATAACCGACAAGTAAAACATGTTTAACTGTGAAAAGCAATGGACACATATACCCAGTGGAATTACCAGATTTGTAGAATGTGACAATGTAACACTTGCACATAGAAGAATCACAACATTCACAGAAAGTTAAAGATAAACATGTATTACACAGGAACCCAATTGAGGCACCTCTGAGGCCCCTAAGATAGCTCATAAAATAAACACACAATATTACTAAGTGAAAGTAAACAAAATAGTGGCCAGAGTGTCTCATTCATATGAGACAGGATCCAAGCCCAACAATGTCCATGGCAGGATACAGAACATTAGTATTAATATAATAAACAGTGTACTATATCTGATATAATTATAACACTATTGTCAACCAGTGTTGTCTAATGCCAACCACCTCAGTGTATTATTCTGTGTTACTAAGCAAAAGATGTACATTTGTGTCCTCTTTTCCCCATCATTCTTCCTATGATACACCGGTTATAAATGTTGCTATCTTACGCTTTATGTCACATGACAACTACATATTAATATCTCTGCGAAGGGTGGTACGCAGCACTAAATCACATTCCTCCCCTCAGTAAAGCCACACTTAACATGTAAGTACTCTTCTCTGCTCTACATATGTTATAAATATTACCCATCATCATGGTTACTTTCCCCTACTCATTGTTGCTTTGGAGTGTTCATACCCAACACTTGACGAAACATTCAATGTGATGCTCACCTTTGTCACAGAATAATCCTGTAAACATATCTTGCTGCTGTATACACATACACATATGATTCTCACCACTCTCTGTTATTAAGTAGCCTTAATTTCTAACAATCTCACAAGCACTTACTCCCTTCTATGCCAACATGGCTAGCATGGCACCATGTGGTATTATTTCAGTCTTTACTGTAAACTATAATTTATGACCCCACACATTGTATTTTGGTGAATCTCCCACATATCTATTTAGCCAGTAACACATTAATGTAAAACCATGTAAAATAATTCCCAACAAAATAATCTTGTGCCAGCATGGCTGGCATGACTATGACATCAGTCTCTATGACACTTAATCACCACTAATGACCTATTCTACATATTTCACATCACGTCTGATTGCTTACATCTCTCTGTATTAAATGTTATATTCCTAAAACCTCAGGGACGTTACATTGATCTGTAGAACAGCTCACTTTAGTAATACTAATCTACATTATCTGTTTATATTTCTTTGTCCCTACCACCTCGCCTAACTACACACTGTTCACACGCATCAGTATTCCCACGCCAACGCTTTTCAAGCTGGTAACATGGCGTGTGCTGCGATTTAACAAATATTTATTAAATTAAACATTAAACTTACGGCTTTCTCCTGTGCCATTAGTTTTTCACTGATGAACAGATGGGAAACCCCACATGTCTTGTCCCAAGGCAGGCTGGCCACAAAACTATACACAGGGCCCAAGCGCCTGCCTTCACAAACCAAGCTGGCTGCTGCAATCAAAATGGACTCAGGTCTCTTTGTTTCAGAGTGGCGTTTCCGGCGGTGCCAGATATTTTCTTGAGGCAGACCAAACCAAAAATATTCGTTGGTTTGGCGCTATCACAAAACTATAAAATATAATTTATAAAACTTTAAAGAGTGGAGGGTGATGCTTTTCTCTTCCGCATAGTAGCAGGCGATGAATCATGATGTCACCGCTTTGAGCTTAGCAGCAAAAGAGAGAGCATGAAATGGAAGCATGCTGGATCACCAAAAGCCAAAAAAAATTCAAGTTACAGGTTTCCGCTGTTAAGGTTATGCTGAGCCATGAAGGGCTATTGTTGACCGACTTTAAAGAGCCTGGTGTCCACATCAACTCTACCCACTACTTGCAAACACTAGACAAGCTGCAAAACGCCATCAAGAATAAACGACCCGGCATGCTTCCTTGCGATGTAATTTTGTTGCACGATAATGCTCGTCCGCATGTCGCAAAGATTGTGCAGGAAGCATTAGCAAGGAAGAAGTTGAAAATTCAGCTACATCCATCCTGATTTGTCACCATGTGATTTTCATGTGTTCGGACCTCTAAAAACGCTCTCAAGGGACAACTATTTCACACAGATGCAGACTTAATGAAAGCGGTAAACACTTGGTTCAGTGAGCAACCACAATCCTTTTTTTTTTGCGGACGGCATTCGCCGCCTACCTAAAGCAATAGGATGCTTGCCTGAATGCCTACGGCCACTTCTTCTGACCAATCCACGGTGCATAATTCATTCAAAAAGAATGCTTTGTATTACTTCTACTACACCTGTTAATATTTCTTTCATGCTTTTGTAATAAAACCATTGGAACGGGTTTCAAATGAACGTCCCAAATATAATGTCATCATTCGTAAGTTCACACAGATCTGATTCAAGATTCTGGCGATGGTGTTGGAGGCACGCCAAATGTTGATGATGATGGTGATGATGATGATGATCAATGAATGAATGGTAAATATGTCAGACAAATGCAAAAAAATGTTACTTCATAACGGCTAAGAAAAATATGTATAAATCCTTTAAAAACGTCACACTTAATTGCTGTTCGGTTAAAGCAATATTTGTCAATATAATATAATATTGAGCAATTATAACGGTTCCGGTTATAACAACCCTTTTCAAGAATAATATAAACGTGAGACACTAGAACATGTGTATATATTGTTCTTGACATAGCCGACACAATGATTATGTGTGCTGTGTTTTAACATAATTATTATTGATTATGTGGTTGTTTCGGGATTTGAAATTTAAATATTGAGCACAACCCACTACTGGCAACGCCGATCGCATTCTGGTATGAATCTAAGGCCTATCCACGTCAATATGGAAGCACTATACTCGAGTTTCGCCCTCATTTGAGCTCGTCAGTAGTGCATATCCCTGACAGGATCCGGAAACAGTCCCGGATCACGCGTGTGAAGCGGGTGTGAAACCACGCGGCACACACTGGACACACCAAATTATCACAACAGAACATCACAACGCTACCCATCGTAGGCTATGCTCAAGATTGCCCAATCGCCGCGACCGACTTCCGTCAATCGATGGGACCCGAACGATCAGGACTTCTCACTGGCAAGGAACACCAGGCCTCCTAAATTACGATGGGTAGCGTTGTGATGTTCTGTTGTAATAATTTGGTGTGTCCAGTGTGTGCCGCGTGGTTTCACACCCGCTTCACACGCGTGATCCGGGACTGTTTCCGGATCCGGTCAGGGATATGCACTACTGACGAGCTCAAATAATTATTATTATTTGTCTAAGTCGTTATCTTATATCTTTTATATTCATTTTACAAATGTTTCACCATCCACTCATGAGCGGGGTATATTATACATGTGGTCGGTGACTTCTGCTCCGTCTCCTTTTCGCATTCATAAGTTATGTAGATGTGTTTATGCTTCTTGTTCATCAAAGGGATCTTAATGTTGTTGTTTTTTTGTCATTGTTTTGTTTCAACATATGATCTCTTCAATTCAGCCCAGGCTTTGTTCTATGAAAAAGTATAAAATTTGTTACCGCCATGGGTTGGAGTGGTTGTGCCTTGTTAGAAGCACAATGTAACAAACTATCGTCTGTCACGACGACAAGGTGCTAGTGAGTGTGCTGTTTAAATAAAGCAAGGTCCCGTACACAGTATAACATTTCGATTAATGGCTCTATCGAGGAACTATCAAGTTTGTTTCGTTCCCAGTCATTCGTACGATTTGTCTTCCTTTTCTTAACATCCTGTTTTATTCACGACGTCCAATGTACGCCACTTCACATTTATAATTATCTTTACTTTGCTGTGCTTGTTTGCAATATTTCTCTTGTCAGACAAGGTTGTTATGCTTACACTTTTATTCCCATACCCATCTTCGTTCCTTCATAAATCCTTCTTGTCGAAGCATTTGATTTACTTCCTTTCTATTTTGAGCTTCCAGAACACATCTTATATGAATTTGTTTTCTGTCTTCTGATAGCAGTCACGCCTTTTAAATGGGCCCAGGAGGTCGTAAATTTGAGAACCACCAGACAGCTGACTACTGAGCGAGCCTACAGCAACAATTATCGAGATATAAAACGAGCTCGCAGTTGATCGAGCCATATCTCATGAGCTAGCAACAATGGCTAAGGTGTGCACGTTATTTGAAGGTACAGGGCCAGCTGGTGTCAACTTAGTTCACCATATAGCAAGCGATGTTTGTTTATTTATAAATTTTATTGACATATATGTTATTATTATACGTTGCAGACTACTTTGGTGTAATCGTCTTTGTGTATTTAACAAGTGATTTATTTATCTAGTTTTTGATCACTTAATGCGTAATTTATGTCCTCAAAACCGGCTGGTAATAGCATATTTATATGAGGACATTTCGGGTTTATGATTTGTAACCGTAGTTGGAACCCCATTGCTTCGGACTGTTTCTGTGCAGGCGTGGTGCAGGCTTGAAACATAAACATTACAGATTTTAGTGAAGACCCTGACGGGCAAGCCCATCACCATTGAGGTAGAACCGTCTGATACAACTAAGAATGTGAAGGCCAGGATATAGGATTAGGACGATATTCCTCCTGATCAGCAGAAATTGATCTTTGCTGGCAAGCAGTTGGAAGATGGCCGCACACTGTCCGTCTATAACATTCAGAAAGAGTCCACTCTCCAGCTTGTACTAAGATTGATGGGAGGTGGACATGGGATCAATCCGTATCGTGGCAGATTCGAATGTAAAGAAAAGATCAACTGGGCGTCCAGGTATAAACTGGGTACCAGGAACTGTCTTGGAATGTTAAGCCGGGTTGTATATAAAAATATAATCCTAGCACCACATTTCCAAAGGTGTGTATAAGTGAACTTTACTTATTTATTTTAGTTACTGTATACTACGGGTAGACACAATTTATTCCACGCTTTTAATGTGTTAGTAATCGATCAACCGCGCTAGAAGGATCGGAAACAATAATATTTGCATGTTCTTTACAGAAAGTTGCACTCAACCGCACCGTTTACTGGCAGTTTGTGATTTACAAGACAAATATAGTACAGTAGTCTGAATTTCTTTCTGAACGGCCGACGCCTCACAACATCCAAATCAACGCATCCAAGTCGCCCGCGGCTGATTTCTACTCCAGGACTAGCTATGTCTGGAAACTGTGAGACATTGTCTCACTATCCCCTAAAACCCAGCGCCGGTTTGCATGCGACTGCTAGGAATATATGCCTGTGCCCTGAAGCGTATTGGTATATGGTGCCTAGGCTATAATTGTGTGATGGGCCAGTCACATTTATCTTCCGAGAAAAGTTCCTGTTACCAATTACAGTATAGGTTGGGTCGGCATCGGAGCCTAGGTAAATACGACATAATAACAATAATGCTGCTGATGATAATAACTATAATAGTTAAAAGCTAGTTGCATATCCTTTACAGGACGTTGCAGTCAACATCAGCATTTTTTGCTGTTGTGATTTCTGGGCAAGTATATGTTCAGTAGTTTATCATTGTGTTCTGAACGACCGGCACCCATACCATTTCGTAAAAAAAAACGAACTCAAGGCGGTCTGCTGTCAAATCGCACGCAGCTGCGTTTTCGAACGCGGGTATACGGAATCACGAAATGCGTTTGTAACCATATCGCCACGGAGCCGTGCAATAATAATAGTAATAATAGAAATAACAATAATCATGAAGATTAAGATAACAGTAATAATAATAATAATAATAATAATAATAATAATAATAGACAAATAATAATAATAATAATAATAATAATAATAATAATAATAAAGAAAAAAGTTATCCCAGGATCCTCCTCGATAAGACACAAACACGCGAACATCGGTTCGTTAAGCAAGCCTTCTAGTCACTGCTGGCACCGCAGTCCACGTTCCCCTCTCCCCTGCAACAATTGTGTGGAAATCTGTACTGTAAAAGGGCTAAGATTATGGCTGTTCCCAAAGGGCCCGTGGTGTGTCAGCAGTGGATACAAGGATAAAAATGACGTCAAGAGAGGCGCTTTTAGCGGCGAAAACACCTTCGAAAAACCGGGAAGGCTAACGCGGTCGACAAATGCTCGCTGAAGTCGGATGTGTCGGCTAAAAGGTGCAGATGCCGCAGCTTTGCAGTATACTGACACAACGCAGTTACGTCAGGCAGAAAAAAATAAGACAAACAGTGAGGAAGACGGCTAAGAAGAAGAAGAAGAAGAAGAAGAAGAAGAAGAAGAAGAAGAAGAAGAAGAAGAAGAAGACCACCACCACCACCACCACCACCACCAACAACAACAACAACAACAACAACAACAACAACAACAACAACAAAATGGTGAAGAAGAAGAAACAGATAATATAGTGAACAAGCTCCTTCCATTGTTCTCGAATTATAATATCCGTATTGGCCATACTAGTACATGCCATATTGTTTTCTTAACTCCTTGTATCACTGACAGCTTTAACAATTTAGTTAGTCGCATTTCCGACTTCCCGCCATAGTTTCGCCCCATAACGCTCCGTTCATGTGCCAGTGAATATGACACAAAATGCTCCTCGCTGCCCCTTGTGAAAAGTGGAACAGTCAGGAGTCATGACAAACCAACAACCCACACGGTACATGCGGCCGCTGCCAGGATGACAACAGTAATTTAACGATTTACTAAGCTTTACTGTTCCGGGGTAGTAGACTCGATAGCCAACTAGCTTTATTGTACAATAGGGAACATCTCAGAGACACCGTGTGCACATTGCGGAGCAAATCAAACAAACAAGCAAACAAACAAAACTATGAGCAGTTGGACTAAGAAAAACACATGCAGACTGAATAAGCCGCTGCTCCGGCAAAATTTATAATTAGAATCCCTAACTAAGAAATAATTTTATAACTTGGGCGATTCTGGTGTATACACCTGTTTGGATCCTTACCGACGAGACGGAATTCATGCATTCGTCTGAAACTCTCCGTGTGTGATCTGTGGAGGAGATTCGACCATTTATAGAGATATCCGTGATCTGACCCCCGAGAAAACTTGTGTATTAGAATTGTCACTCCACATGCATTGTATCGGTATTATTTTAATTCTTCGTGAACTATAACGATATTATTTTACTTCCTCGTGAACTATATTTTCATTATTTTACTTCCTCGAGAAGTATATCATTATAAGTTACTTTTACTTCCTCGTGAAATATATCGTTATTGATTAATTTGACTTCCTCGTGAACTATATCGCTGTTATTTTACTTCCTCGAGAACTATATCATTATTTAATTTGATTTCCTCGTGAACTTTGTCGATTGTATTTTGTGTAACAGAGAACTATATTGTTTCCTATTTTATTTCACCGTGGAGTACGTCGTTATTATCCTAATTCATGGGGAAAAAATGTTGTTATTTTAACTCCTCGTGGACTTCCGATCCCCAACATGGCGGTTAGGCATTTAAACCGTTAAGGCCTCTGGAGTGTTTACGCTTGTGGCTACGGTTTGCATTCGAATTTTCCTCAAGTTGGACTGGTAGTGCATGGTTCCGTCGCCCTTCTACTAAGTGAGTGGTCGGAGCGACACTGTGAGCTGTGAATTTCGTGTGGAATGTTTTACATCTGTCCGTGGTTGTTTGTAGTGTGAACTGCATGTTCGGAACGATGGTGGAAGGCTGTCATTGATTTGACTGGTTTGCCTTTTCGGTTCACGAGTGCATTTTTTAATGGAGAATCATGGGGGTCGCCTGAAAGAGACTGAGCCATTTGGCATGAAACCGGGGTCAATGAAGTATTTCTGGTGACTGCCGATTCCATCGACGATGAACTGTATTATTCGTGGAGGACTTTTGTGTTGGCATACTGGCCGCTTCATTATACACAGTGTACCTGTGCGGGCTGTTGGCTTGCCGATATTTCTGTATTTTCCACTTTTCACATTGTTCAGCTAGGAGCATCTTGTGTGATATTCACTGGCACAGGAACGGGGCATAATGGGGACGACCCGTTGCTGTGAAGTTGGAACCGCGACTAACAACTAACTAGCTAACTAACTAACTAACTAACTAACTAACTAACGCACGCACGCACGCACGCACGCACGCAAGCACGCACGCACGCACGCACGCACACACACACTCACTCACTCACTCACTCACTCACTCACTCATCCACTCACTCACTCACGCACTCACTCACTAAACTCCTCATGCTCTAAATAGTTTTTATTTTAATTTCTCGAGAACTATATAATATCATTATTTTAACACTGATACCCTACACCATTATTATTTCAATACTTTGTGAGCTAAATCGTTATAAATTTAGTGCCTCGTGAGCAGCATTGTTATTATTTTAACGCCTCATGCCCTTTACAGCTATCGTTTTAAGTCCTCGTGAACTGTAGTGTTATTGATCTAATTCCTCGTTACCTATGTCGCTTTAAAAGTTATAACATCAACAAACTGCACGCGGATTCTCCCAGGATTTTCACTTGTCGAAGAGAGGTGGACGTTAGAGCCTCTCTTCCAGGCCGAGACATTGGGAGGTGTATACTATCTCCCAGGATGGCTAACGCAGTCAGCAAATGCCGCGAAGAAGTCGGATGTGTCAACCGAAAGACCCAGATGTTGCAGCTGTAAACAAACTACTCCCCCCTCCACCCCCCCCCCCCAAAAAAAAAATAAATAAATAAATAAATAAATTCAGTCTTCATCCTGTGCCATGCTGAGTAACGTGAGAGAAGATTGTTTGCCATTTCACGCGATAACCGTCTTAGATCAGATCTGTGTTCTTGTCCCGTTTACATCATGTGGTATTCATTTATGCCTTCCCCTTGCTCTCGTCCCCATCAATGTTGCCAGCTGTCACCAAGTTTTATAGTTTATTTTTTCTCATGTCAAACATAAAAAATCTTGTCCGTCTTCGGGTAATATCTCTATTCAATTTATGGCGTTCATTTGTGTTTTATAGGATTTGTTCCGAGGTTTTTCTGTCCGTCCATGGTTTTATTTGCACTGTCCTCACAAACTACATTTCCTCTGCCATTAGACAGTTTGTTATTGCTCAGCAGAATTTCCCATCTCTCATAAAAATTTCGACATAATTACATCCCCCACTCCCTCCCCCAAAGTAACTGTAATAACGAATAGGGTTGGAAGACTTATACTTCTTCTTTTTTCGCCATTTTCCACCATTGAGGCATAGACCCCCAACCATATCACACCATGCATGTCGCAAGAGACAACGAAGGAGGGTTAGGTTTGAGCTAACTTCTATATATTCGTTCGCTCGCAAGCGTAGCCCGTACACGTGTTCTAGTTAGACCGAATGGATAAGATCGATCATTCTTAAACATCTGTGTGCTGATGCCGAGGTAGCGTGTTCAACCTCTACACAGCTCAGCTGCACTAAAATGTTGACTTCTCGTCCTTAAGTTGGGCACGTAAATTACAATTACCTCTGAAGTCGCAGTGGATTGGCCTGATGGCGATAGGCACTGGTAATAGGGATAGCTAATCCACATGCAAAAATCATTCCAGTGCACTTGGCGTATAGCACGTTTATGTACTACGCTTGATTTCAAAGCGAGTGAACGTAACAAAAACAAAACCAAAATAAATAAATAAATAAATAAATAAACAAATGCGGATGTCATGACTAATCATGTCTAATCATGTCTTTCATGTCTAATCCTAAACAAGGAAACAGGATGAGTAACTTTTATACTTATATTTTCATGTAGAGTTGTTCATGTTGAGTTTTCCACGTAGTTGTATTGATTTGTGTTTGTTATTTGTGTGTTGTTTTTGGTGATTCGTTCATTGTGTGACTGATTGGTGAAATATCGATGTTCACTTGTTTATTTTAGCAAAGATCGTTCTGTCAACTGTTTATTTTAGCAACTTTGGGTCTCCTAGAAGTCAAATATAGTCCTTTGACCTTCTGTCGTTTCCATTGGCTGATATTCGTGATACTTTCCTTTAGATCTATTAGCTGAGTTGAGTTGAGCTAAGAACCGACATAACTACATTCCCCTACGCGCTCCACCCTCTCGTTTAACAGCCAGCGAAGAGTCATACTACAAATCGTTCCCACCGCTACCTGATTGAAGGTTTTCCTGGTCTTCCATCTCAGTTTTGAGATTCTTCCAGAACCCCTGCCGATCCCCTGCAATACAATTCTTTCTACATACAGGTTCTCAATATGTTCACCCGCCTTCTCCACTTGGTCCCACAGGCGCTCGACCACCTCTCCTTGTCCATAGGAAATCTGCCACCTAGAGGTGCATTCCCTGCCAGCCTAACAGCCTGTTTACTCCCCCACACTCCCACCAGGGCAGATAATCCATACAATTCTCACAATGTTGATCTATTAAAGGACAGAGATAAACAAATAAGTTTGCTGTTGTCCACAAGAAAGTGTTTTCTTCTAACCCACCTGATCACTTAGAGCTTAAGGCAGAATGTTCTTTCTGAGTAGTTGTAGTCTAAAAATCACACGACATTTAATACAGCCATACAGTACTACGCCGGTCTCTCTGGCCGAGGGGTTACACAACTTTCTCCGTAATCCCGTTTATCACGCAGTCTCGTAGCGGGCGAGAACTGGAAGCGGTTCTACCCCCGCTGGTGACTTGCGGGATAACTGAGCCGGCCGCTCAGAAAGAAATGGCAAACTACTGAGCGTAATCTTGCCAAGAAATCAGCAGACAGCTGGAAGATGCTGCTGTTGACAGCGATGTCCTGTAAAGGATATGCAAAAAACAAAAAAAAAAATCAAAAAAAAAAAACAGTACTACAGAGTAGACCGTAACGCAAAGCTTTGGCAAGGTTGTTGTGAAAAACAAAACGCATAGACAAATGAAGTCCAATACGTTGGATGGAACCTGTTTAGAGGAAGCAAATCTAAAAGTGAGTTGAACGTACTAACAGTAGATGTACATAAGCAGTGTAACATACTCACTGAATTATGCATAGTATGCCTGTGCGGGCTGGTGGAATGCTTTTTCATCTGTCCGCAGTTGCTTGTGACGTGAACTGCATGCTCGGAAAAATGGCGGCCGCCAGTTTCTGAACTAAGTGGGTTTGCCTATGCAGTAATGTGTGGTTGCTGGTTGTCTAATGACTGCCGCTCCAATCGACAATGAATTGTATTTTTTGTGGCGGAATTTTGTTTTAGGTATTCTGGCAGCAGTATTATATATAGTATACCTGTGCGGGCTGTTGGTTTGTTCAGGCTCCTGTCTGTTCCCCTTTTCACATAAGGCAGTGAGGAGCATTTTGTGTGACTTTCACTGGCACAGGAAGGAGCATGATGAGGCAAACCTTTGCAGTGAAGTTGAAACCACGACTAACTAACATACTCCTATAGGAAGAAGAAAAATAATAATAATAATAATAATAATAATAATAATAATAATAATAATAATAATAATAATAATAAGAAGAAGAAGAAGAAGAAGAAGAAGAAGAAGAAGAAGAAGAAGAAGAAGGCGTGAACAAACGAACGAACGGACGGACTTTATTTTCAAGGGGTAACAAACTGGGCACGCAGGCCCGTCTTACATTAGGCATTTCCAATCACTAATCTTTCGCTCATCAATAGTGCATAATACATTCACATAGGGAAAAAAGCATTGTCAAATAAATGTTGGTAAACATAAACAAATGCATGGTTACCATGTATGAGACCACATTTCCCACCAGCCATCCCCCCCTCCCCCCCCCCCCCACACACACATCCCCCCACCCAACCAAACCCTCACTCTCCTAGGCACATATACATACCACACACACTCATCCACCCATTCCCACTCACACATACCACACCCACACACAACCCCACCCTACAAGACATCTTCCCACCAACAAACATACACATCTCCCAACCACCACACACCCCACCTACACACATCTCCCCACCACATACACATCCTCCACCCATTCCATAACCCACCAACACTTACCCACCCACATATCGTCCACCACCCTCCCACATACCCTCCCACACTCCCCCAACCACCCAACAAACACAACATCCCGAAGCACACATCCCCAAACCCACACACATATCCTCGCCAATCCACACATCCTGCAACTACCCACACATAATCTCCCCAACTCCACCCACATCATACGTAATCCACACACATCCCTTATCCATCACCAACCTACACACACTCAATCACCCACACATCCTCCACCCACCACTTCTCGATCACACATCCCTTAACCATTCATACCTTAACCTCACATTACCCAACCATACACACACGCACACACATCTCCCCACCCATACACATATCCCCCACACACACATCCCCACCCACAAACACATTCTCCATCCACAAACACACACCTCCCACCCACGCACACCCAACCATCCACATATACCGCACGCACACACATCTCCCACCCCACACACATCTTCCTACCCACACTGACACCCTCCCCCCCCACCCATACAATCATCTCACGTATTCATCCCTCAACTACTCACATCAAACATCCCCCACCCACCCATCAACACATATATGTCCCATCTACCCACCCACACTCATACACCCCAACCACCCAGCCAAACACACATCCACCACCCTCACATACATCATTCACCCACCGGAATATCCCATACCTAACCACATCTCCACCGCCCACTCTCACACACACTTCCCTCACCTATAAACATCTACCCTCCCACACAACACTCCACCCATATACACATCCTTCACCCACACACACATGCCCACACTCATCCACCATAACATCCCCACCCACACATCCCCACACACATCCCCCACATACACACCCACACACACATCCTCACATCTAGACACATACATGATGCCTCAAATAATCACTGAAAATAGTATGAACAAACCCCCACACTATACACACACATACGCTGACGATTGTCAGTGAGCATTCTGGCAAAAATTGTAAAAATGCTTGCTTGCTTGTTCTTGACTATATCGGTTTGGTTGTATTTGGGTCCTTTATTGTGTGGCTTGTTTTAATTCGTTCGTAGATCGGCTGCTTATTTTCAGCTTCCTGGTTTCTGGTTGGTTGAGTTTGTTCGTTACTTTATTGATAAGGTATTTCATATCTGGGCAGAGCCGCGCACTTGTTGAGGCCTGGGTTAATTGGGTGCATCCCCCCCCCCCGCGTCTAATTGTGCTGTTTATTTAAGGGAGTTTTACTAGTTGTCTCTCCTGGTGTGCCACCTCCTTCCCGGTCTTGGGTTGTCTTCGAGTCTTCTCGGTCTTGATTGATTCCATGTGTTTATGCCGGTTCCTACTAGGCCTTTTCGATACCGACTCTCGAAAAATTTTTTTTTGGGGTCTGGGTATCCATTTTCATCCAGTTCTATTTCACTTTCTGATGATTCTACTTCTGTCTGAGTCTTAGTGTTTTCTGGTTCAGGTGTTTTGTTCTTGGCATTGAGTAGTTCTAGTTGTTGTCTTTCTTCTTGAATCTGTGTGAGCGTTTCTTCTGTCTTTTCTCTTTCTTCTTGGATTTTTGATAATGTTTCGTCGTTTCAGCTTTTGTAGCAGCCATTCAGAGCGACATCCTGCTCTAGTCTTCTAGCTGGACTTGCTTCAGGTCGTCCAGGATTCGCTGAACGGCCGTTATCTGGGTTTCTTGCGTTTTGTCTTTTATTTCTTCCATGTTTTTGAACTAATTTCTCAGGTCCTTCAGTTGGCCTTCCAATTGTGCTTTGTCGCTTTTGGTAAGTCGGTTGATCGCCTTGTACTGCCTCCTAGCCTCCTTATAAGGTAGGTTAGACGTGATTGCGATTTTCATGGCTTCCTTGCTGTTTGGTGGCAGGGGCAGTACCTGGTACCATGGTTGCCGAGGCAGTTGGCGCACTTTCTGTTGTTGATAGGCCTCCTGAAGTCTGAGGCATTCTTCCCGTGCTGGCACTGGCTATATTGATGGGGATCAGAGCAGTACCTACACACCTCCACATAGCTTTTGCAGGTGGCACGGGTGTGCCAAAATTTCTGGCCCTTGGAACACTGCAGCACTCTCGGAATGAAGTGCTCTGGTACTTGGTCTTTCTTGTCCCATACAATGTATTGAGGGATCAGTCGGTCCTCTGATGTTACGTTACGACGACAACTGTAGAGGGTATGTTGTTCTTTCCGATGATCCGCTCAGTACTGGTAATCTTGATTTTGCGGTTCTCCCTCGCCAGCATTTCCCTGATCTGGTCATTTGTGAGATGGGTCTGGACTCGTCTGATGACCCATCGTTTCGTCGTGCTGTGCCGGGCGGCTTCTATTACTATGTCGTGGTGAAGCTGTATGATGCTTTTCTCCTCTTGTGCGATCTTTTGTATCAGTGCTGTGGCCTTTGGATTTTTGTTGATGGAGACCACTACTCCATCAGGTGTCTTGCGCAGCTGGTTAATGCTGTTTCTTCCCAGCTCGTATTCCAACAGACTGGTTATCATGTCTGTTGGTAGCGCCGACAGTTTAGCTTCTCCCACGCTTGTCTGCTTGAGTAGAATTTTGCCAGTGAAGTCCACGGTAGTTGTTGTTTCCTCCTGAGTGGAGGTGCCGGGTAAATTTGGCTGCATCGTCTTGGTGCTGGTTAGGACTTCCCGGCTGCTACTGGCTTCTGTTGTGGTTTCTTTAACAACGGGAACGGTTTCAGCTGGTGTAGGAGCATGCCTGCTGTTTGTAGAACTGGCTCAGCAGTCGCAGCGGCCTTCCTCGCCTCTGCCTTCTTTTTCCCGGCTGCATATGGCGCATGTCTCTGCGCGACACTTTTAACGCGAGGCATCCTATGATAAGGCGACTTGCGCTCGATAGCGCGTAGAATGAATGATGAGTGATGAAAAAAAAATGTTGTTAAAAAAATGGAGAACAAATTGTACATATACACTGTGAAACGTAAGAATTAGCAATTCAACTCTTTCTCTCTCTCTCTCTCTCTCTCTCTCTCTCTCTCTCTCTCTCTCTCTCTCTCTTCTCTCTCTCTCTCTTCTCTCTCACACACACAGACACACACACTCACACACAACTCACTCACTCACTCCCTCCTCTCTCACTCATACTCACTAACTCTCTCACTCACTAAACAGTAATATTCGTGATACAAAATATAATATGAAAGATGAGAATAAAAAAAAAAAAAATATGGAATGACATGGTTACATGACATGCGTGCGCTCAAACTCTCTCTCTCTGCTCTCTCTCTCCTCTCTCTCTCTCTCTCTCTCTCTCTCTCTCTCTCATTTTCTTACACACACACACACTCACACACACACACACACACACAACACACACACTCACTCACACTCATTCACTCTCTCTCACTGTCGTAGTAATACTTTACTTTATTACTTTAGTGTCGTCCCTGGAGTGAGGGGAATCAACACCCACATTTTATTTAACCCAATATCATTACTCTGGAGAATCCACCAGAATCCGTCTACAACACTCCTTCAGTCTATAGACACCTCTTTCTTACTCTCACTCACCACTGGATCATGCCTTCTCTCATTCTTCCCCAACACAACATACTCAACAACTCTAGCTTCAACAAATAAATACAAAATAATTTATTAAAGCAAAGAGTATGTAAGTGATAAGTGTGTGTGTGTAATGTGTAGAATGTGTGTACACTCTAATGTGTATGTAGAATCAGACCAGTGAATCAGGAGCAAAGTCAGTTGCATCACTGTGCTGAGCCCCACAACAGCCATATATTCCGGACAGAAAACCTCACCCAAAGGATGTTTCTCCGGCCACGTGACGACTTTTTCCGATATCTCTCGAACAATCAGGATGCTTGGTCATCAATGATAGACACTGTCCAATATTGGTCTGCACTCTAGCACACACTGTGAATCTACTCTGTTCATTAAATTTTCGTTGATCAGAGAAAAAACTTTTAAAAAAAATTATTTATGTGGTATTTTTTGTGGCGGAATTTTGTTTTGGTATTCTGGCAGCAGTATTATATATAGTATACCTGTGCGGGCTTTTGGGTTTGTTCAGGCTCCTGTCTGTTCCCCTTTTCACATAAGGCAGTGAGGAGCATTTTGTGTGACTTTCACTGGCAAAGGAAGGAGCATGATGAGGCAAACCTTTGCAGTGAAGTTGAAACACGACTAACTAACATACTCCTATAGGAAGAAGAAAAATAATAATAATAATAATAATAATAATAATAATAATAATAATAATAATAATAATAATAATAAGAAGAAGAAGAAGAAGAAGAAGAAGAAGAAGAAGAAGAAGAAGGAGGGGTGAACGAACGAACGAACGAACGGACGGACTTTATTTATAAAGGGGTAACGAATTGGGCACGCAGGCCAGTCTTACATTAGGCATTTCCAATCACTCATCTTTCGTTCATCAATAGTGCATAATACATTCACATAGGGAAAAAAGCATGGTAAAATCAATGTTGTAAACATAAACAATGCATGTTACCCATGCGTTATGAGACACATTCTCCCATCATCCACACCTCCCCGCCCACGCACACACACATCCCCCACCCAACCACACTCACTCTCCCAGACACATATACATACCCCCACCCATCCACCATTCCCACCCACACATACCATACCCAACACACAACCCCACCTACACACATCTTCCCACCCACACACACACATCTCCAACCACCACGCATCCCCCACACACCACATTCCCCACCCACCACACACACCCATGCACCACACTACATAGCACCCACACATCACCCCAACCCACACAATCCCCCACCTAACACATCTCCCAAACCACTTACACATCCTCCACCCATTCGATAACCCACCAACACTTACCCACCACATATTGTCCGCCACCCTCCCACACACCCTCCCACACCCCCCCCCCCCCACCCAACCACTCAACCAAACACACATCCCGAAGCACACATCCCCAACCCACACACATATCCACGCCAATCCACACATCCTGCACCTACCCACACATAATCTCCCGCATCCACCCACTCATACCGCATCCACACACTCCCTTATCCATCACCAAACCTACACACACTCACTCACCCACACATCCTCCACCCACCCAACTCTCAATCACACATACCTTAACCATTCATACCTTAACTACACATTACTCCAAACCATACACTCACACACCACACATCTCCCCACCCATACACACATCCCACACACACACATCATCACCCACAAACACATTCCCTATCCACAAACACACACCTCCCACCCACGCACACCCAACCATCCACATATACCGCACGCACACACATCTCCCACCCACACACATCTTCCTACCCACACTGACACCCTCCCCCCCCCACCCATACAATCATCTCACGTATTAATCACTCAACTACTCACATCAAACATCCCCCCACCCACCCATCAACACATATATGTCCCATCTACCCATCCACACTCATACACCCCAACCACCCAGCCAAACACACATCCACCACCCTCACATACATCATTCACCCACCGGAATATCCCATACCTAACCACATCTCCACCGCCCACTCTCACACACACTTCCCTCACCTACAAACATCTACCCTCCCACACAACACTCCACCCATATACACATCCCTCACCCACACACACATCCCTCACACTCATCCACCATAACATCCCCACCCACACATCCCCACACACATCCCCCACATACACACCCACACACACATCCTCACATCTAGACACATACATGATGCCTCAAATAATCACTGAAACTAGTATGAACAAACCCCCACACTATACACACACATTAGCTGACGATTGTCAGTGAGCATTCTCGCAAAAATTGTAAAAATGCTTGCTTGCTTGTTCTTAAGCGAATGGCCCCCGTTCAACTTCGACTATATCGGTTTGGTTGTATTTGTGTCCTTTATTGTGTGGCTTGTTTTAATTTGTTCGTAGATCGGGCTGCTTATTTTCAGCTTCCTGGTTTCTGGTTGGTTGGTTGAGTTTGTTCGTTACTTTATTGATAAGGTATTTCATATCTGGGCAGAGCCGCGCATTTGTTGAGGTCTGGGTTAATTGGGTGCACCCACCCCCCCCCCCCCGCTTGGTGCTGTTTCTTTCAGGGAGCTTTTACTAGTTGTCTCTCCTGGTGTTCCACCTCCTTCCCGGTCTTGGGTTGTCTTCGAATCTTCTCGGTCTTGATTGATTCCGTGTGTCTTGCCGGTTCCGACTAAGGCCTTTTCGATACCCACTCTCGAAAAAAAAATTTTTGGTGTCTGGGTATCCATTTTCATCCAGTTCTATTTCACTTTCTGATGATTCTTCTTCTGTCTGAGTCTTAGTGTTTTCTGGTTCAGGTGTTTTGTTCTTGGCATTGAGTAGTTCTAGTTGTTGTCTTTCTTCTTGAATCTGATGAGCGTTTCTTCTGTCTTTTCTCTTTCTTCTTGGATTTTGATAATGTTTCTTCGTTTCAGCTTTATAGCAGCCATTCGAGCGACATCCTGCTCTGTCTTCTGCTGGACTTGCTTCAGGTCGTCCAGGATGCGCTGAACGGCCGTTATCTGGGTTTCTTGCGTTTTGTCTTTTATTTCTTCCATGTTTTTGAACTAATTTCTCAGGTCCTTCAGTTGGCCTTCCAATTGTGCTTTGTCGCTTTTGGTAAGTCGGTTGATCGCCTTGTACTGCCTCCTAGCCTCCTTATAAGGTAGGTTAGACTTGATTGCGATTTTCATGGCTTCCTTGCTGTCTTGGTGGCAGGGGCCGAGGTACCTGGTGCCATGGTTGCCGAGGCAGTTGGCGCACTTTCTGTTGTGTTAGGCCTCCTGAAGTCCGAGTCGTTCTTCGCCGTGCTGGCACTGACTATATTGATAGGGATCCATAGCAGTACCTACACACCTCCACATCGCTTTTGCAGGTGGCACGGGTGTGCCAAAATTTCTGGCACTTGGAACACTGCAGCACTCTCGGAATGTAGTGCTCTGGTACTTGGTCTTTCTTGTCCCATACAATGTATTGAGGGATCTAGTCGGTCCTCTGATGTTACGACGACAACTGTAGAGGGTATGTTGTTCTTTCCGATGATCCGCTCAGTCACTGGTGATCTTGATTTTGCGGTTCTCCCTCGCCAGCATCTCCCTGATCTGGTCATTTGTGAGATGGGTCTAGGACTCGTCTGATGTACCCATCGTTTTCATCGTGCGGTGCCGGGACGGCTTCCAATACTATGCCGTGGTGAAGCTGTATGATGCTTTTCTCCTCTTGTGCGATCTTTTGTATCAGTGCTGTGGCCTTTGGATTTTTGTTGATGGAGACCACTACTCCATCAGGTGTCTTGCGCAAGCTGGTTAATGCTGTTTCTTCCCAGCTCGTATTCCAACAGACTGGTTATCATGTCTGTTGGTAGCGCCGACAGTTTAGCTTCTCCCACGCTTGTCTGCTTGAGTAGAATTTTGCCAGTGAAGTCCACGGTAGTTGTTGTTTCCTCCTGAGTGGAGGTGCCGGGTAAATTTGGCTGCATCGTCTTGGTGCTGGTTAGGACTTCCCGGCTGCTACTGGCTTCTGTTGTGGTTTCTTTAACAACGGGAACTGTTTCAGCTGGTGTAGGAGCATGCCTGCTGTTTGTAGAACTGGGCTCAGCAGTCGCAGCGGCCTTCCTCGCCTCTGCCTTCTTTTTCCCGGCTGCATATAGCGCATGTCTCTGCGCGGCACTTTTAACGCGAGGCATCCTCTGATAAGGCGACTTGCGCTCGATAGCGCGTAGAGTGAATGATGAGTGATGAAAAAAACATGTTGTAAAAAATGGAGAACAAATTGTACATATGCACTGTGAAACGTAAAAATTAGTGATGCAATTCAACTCTCTCTCTCTCTCTCTCTCTCTCTCTCTCTCTCTCTCTCTCTCTCTCTCTCTCTCTCTCTCTTTCTCTCTCTCTCTTTCTCTCTCACACACACACGTACACACACACTCTCTCTCTCTCCACACACACAAACACACACACACACACACTCACTCACTCACTCCCTCTCTCTCACTCATACCCACTAACTCTCTCACTCACTAAACAGTAATATTCGTGATACAAAATGATAATATGAAAGATGAGAATAAAAAAAAAAAAATATGGAATGACATGTTACATGACATGCGTGCGCTCAACTCTCTCTCTCTCTCTCTCTCTCTCTCTCTCTCTCTCTCTCTCTCTCTCTCTCTCTCTCATTTTCTTACACACACACACACTCACACACACACACACACACACACACACACACACTCACTCACACTCATTCACTCTCTCTCACTGTCGTAGTAATACTTTACTTTATTACTTTAGTGTCGTCCCTGGAGTGAGGGGAATCAACACCCACATTTTATTTAACCCAATATCATTACTCTGGAGAATCCACCAGAATCCGTCTACAACACTCCTTCAGTCTATAGACACCTCTTTCTTACTCTCACTCACCACTGGATCATGCCTTCTCTCATTCTTCCCCAACACAACATACTCAACAACTCTAGCTTCAACAAATAAATACAAAATAATTTATTAAAGCAAAGAGTATGTAAGTGATAAGTGTGTGTGTGTAATGTGTAGAATGTGTGTACACTCTAATGTGTATGTAGAATCAGACCAGTGAATCAGGAGCAAAGTCAGTTGCATCACTGTGCTGAGCACACAACAGCACCATATATTCCGGACAGAAAACCTCACCCAAAGGATGTTTCTCCGGCCACGTGACGACTTTTTCCGATATCTCTCGAACAATCAGGATGCTTGGTCATCAATGATAGACACTGTCCAATATTGGTCTGCACTCTAGCACACACTGTGAATCTACTCTGTTCATTAAATTTTCGTTGATCAGAGAATCTTACAAATATCGTTAATGTCACCTAGGAAAACCTAAAAGTTCGTATGTCACTTGTTATAAGATATTCCCCATATTAACAAATAATGTTAATGTTCCAGGTAGGTATGTATGGAATAGTGTTCCTGCTACTGGAGTTATTGTCAATGTCTTTAATTTACTGTGATGTACTATCACTTTGGAAACACAATTATAACATCATCGATTCCTGCTCAGCAGAGGCCAGGTTCTGATGGAACATATCATAGAACCATCGAGTGGAACCTGTTGAATAGAGAACACCCTGGTGAGAGCAACTCAATTCTGACCTTAATTAGGGGAGTGTAGGCCGATAGCAGCACTCAGATCTATAACAGAGAACCGAACTTTGTCATACGGCCAAATAGCTCATCCCATTGGCCTGAGTCATGGTAAGATAAGGGAAGATTAAAGGAAACGGGTAGAAACCCAGCAGATGCCCTACTGGAAGATCCTACCATTTCACATTCTCTTCATCCCTCCCAACCATCCTCAGTCTCTCTAAATATTATCCCACTACATTGTCCTTAACTCCCTGAGTTAAATGATATGTCACACAAGCTAGTTTAAGCTACACAATAGGCTACTAGTGCCTACGCTCCTATAATACTTTCTATCAACGCATATAACTACATTCGATTCATAAGAATAATCTAATGTAGATCTATTTCAGTAAATACCATATTCTTATCCCTGTTTGCGATTGAGCCTACGAAATCACACACTGGATACATGTCCGCCGATATAACCAACAATGGACACTGTAGACTCTGTCTAAAAACAAACTAGGAATAACAAACACGTCTTAGTTGTTTCACAACATTTGGTCGACTCCCGCCAAAATTGAGTCCAGACTGTTTTTAATACTGCGTCTAAATGACGTCACAGGTCTGTCCAGAGACATAGGCGTCGAGAAGTTGTTTTTCTCTCTATTTTCCCAAACTCAATGTAAACAACTGACTGGTGTCCCCTTTCATCTGGGGAATCATCCCGGTACTTCAAAAAGTCTTGCCCGCCTGTGAACCAGAGAATAATTTCCAAACATCACAAGACCCATCCGACGTTTGGCCAGACATTCCGTCTATCACATCAAAGGCTGACTACCGCCTTGCACACGGATGGCGCTATTGTCCCTTCTCGAGCAACTACAGATTAAAGAAATGCCGACTGTGTGCAGACAGTTGTCGCGACTTTCTGTCATCGATCGAAACTATCAAGTTTTTATGTGACACTAGCTGCCCGGCCCGGCTTCGCCCAGGCTCTGGCGGGGATCTATCTATCTATGTATCTATCTATGTATCTATGTGTGTATGTATGTATGTATGTATGTAGGTATGTAGGTATCTATCTATCTATCTATCTATCTATCTATCTATCTATCTATCTATCTATCTATCTATCTATCTATCTATCTATCTATCTATCTATCTATCTATCTATCTATCTATCTATCTATCTGTCTGTCTGTCTGTCTGACCCGGCCCGGCTTCGCTCAGCCCCTGGCGGGGATCTATCTATCTGTCTGTCTGTCTGCTTGTCTGTCTGTCTGTCTGACCCGGCCCGGCTTCGCCCAGCCCTGGCGGTCTAAAATAAATCCATTATTTGTAATGAACACTGGTTTAAAAACATAAAAAGATGTGTTAGAAAATTTTCACTATTTAAATAGATGCATTACTTTCATGATAATTATGAAAATGCCTTAAAGATTGTATCATTATTTATTATAACTCATATGCCTGTAAATAACTATAGACAAAGAGTTTATAAATCTTTGGGGGAAAAAACCCCGCATTTTAACAGTATTTTAACAGGCGTGCTGCGTGTAAGGTATGCATAAAGTATGAACAACACACACAAAATTAACTTAAGAATGTCCTTCCAGACACCATGTGCTCTCTTTCACTAAAATAGAACATTAGATTTTTAACTAACTATTGCATTTCATCTGAATCTGATAAAGGGACACACACACATAAACAAATATTGTCTACATATATAGTAGAGGATATTGAAATATGGTACATGGCCAAAAGAAAAAGGGCAACCTGAAACTACTAAACGTAAATGCTGGGTACTTCAAAGGATAGGCTTCTTCTTTTTTTAGACAAAAAAAAAAAAAAAAAAAAAACAACCTGCATTTTAACAGGCGTGCTGCGTGTAAGGTATGCATAAGGTATGCACACCCACAACATTGAATGAAAAATGTGATGTTGACACACACGCGGCCAACTTTTTTTTTTAAACAAAAACAAAATCGAGAATATACCCATTTAATTGTGTACTGACCTTCTCTCTGCCAAGCGAACGGAAAAAACAAATGCTTCGATTACTTCAAAAGTTCCACTCCGAAAAAAAGTACAGAAATAAAATAAAATCCATTATTTTTAATGAACACTGGTTTTAAAAACATAAAAAGATGTGTTAGAAAATTTTCACTATTTAAATAGATGCATTACTTTTATGATAATTATTATGAAAATGCCTTAAAGATTATATCACTATATATTATAACTCATATGCCTGTAAATAACTATAGAAAAGAGTTTATAAATCTGTGAAAACAATGCAACAATCTATACATAAAATAATAGTGATGTTATTAAAAGTTATGACCCTTGAAATAACTTTTCTTATGTTAAGTCCCCTTGAATATAGCTGCCCAAATATTAGCTGCCCGGCCCGGCTTAGCCCAGGCTCTGGCGGGGATCTATATATGTATGTATGTATGTATGTATGTATGTATGTATGTATGTATGTATGTATGTATGTATGTATGTATGTATGTATGTATGTATGTATTATGTATGTATGTATGTATGTATCTATCTATCTATCTATCTATCTATCTATCTATCTATCTATCTATCTATCTATCTATCTATCTATCTATCTATCTATCTATCTATCTATCTATCTATCTATCTATCTATCTATCTATCTATCTATCTATCTATCTATCTATCTATCTATCTATGTGGAGCATCTCATTTAATTCATCGTCAATCAACTCATTTAAACTCAGGGGACGTAACTTAAGATAACACAATTATACTAAAAGTTATATCCCTTTTTGTTATATATTTTTATATTGTCTTATGTTCAGTCATGTAATTACAAAATTAAATTTTAGGAAGGTAATAGCTGATAGCTGATAGATAAAACTATCACAGTTGGTTGCACAGGAATGAAAGGAAAACGTGTAGAAAATTTTATCTCAATCGGTTGGACCGTTCGCGAACGCATGAAGGACGGACATACATACATACATACACACAAAGATTTATATATATATATATATATATATATATATATATATATATATATATATATATATATATATATATATATATATATATAGGCCCCCTTCTAAGAGAGTAGTCCGCATCAACTCTTTCTCCTTGGAGGTTCGATCCAGATGATCTATTCCTCTTCTTCAGGAGCTGGATGTCTAGACAGGAAATCCGCTCCAAAATTTTACTTCCCAGGTATATACTCCACTGTGAAGTGGTAGGGTTGAAGTAACAACGACCACCGCATCAACCGGGCGTTGAACTTCTGAGAAGTGGCCAGGAACATGGCCAGGAACATCAAGGGTTGATGATCCGACTGAACCTGAAACTGAACGCCATACAAATAGGGCTGGAATTTTTGTACGGCCCATACGAGAGACAAACACTCTTTCTCGACTGTCGAATAATTCCTTTCAGCCGGGAGAAGTTTCTTGCTTGCGTATGCCACTGATTTCAAAACCGAAGCATCGTCTTTCCCTTCCTGTAACAATGCTGCCCCAATTCTAATCCCACTCGCATCCGTTCTCAACACAAATGGTTCGGAAAGGTCAGGGAGCTGTAACACAGGTTTGGTGACCAAGGCCTCCTTTAACTGACTATAGGCACTCTCACATTCTGGTGTCCAAACGATTTGGTCCGGGAATCCCTTTTTCAAGGTTTCCGTTAATGGAGCTCACAGTTCAGTGAAATGTGGGATACATTTGTGGTAGAACCCACATAACGAGAGAAAGGATCGCACATCCTTCTTCGTTTTTGGCCTTGGAGCACATCTTATTTTCTCTAGGTTCTCTTCCTCTGGGGCAATTTGTCCTGGAGTGATGATGTGACCTAGAAATTCCAGAGTTTGGTAACCAATCATGCACTTGGTTGGGCGAGCGGTAAGCCCTGCTTCCCTAAGCCTATTGAAAACTCTCTCCAAGGATTGCAAATTGTCATCCAAACTGTCACTGGAAATCAGAATATCATCCATGAATGAGATGATGGACGGATCCTGTAAGGGATCTAGTAAAGTCCTCATCATGAGAGTAAACACACTAGGTGCATTGCTGAGTCTGAAGGGCATGACCTTTGAATTCGTAATGTCCACTGGGGGTACTGAAAACCAGTAGGGGTGGAACCTCTGGTTTGACCGGAATCTGATAATACCCGCGACTCAGATCCACTTTTGAGAAATACCTTGCCTTATGGAGCCTAGCGAATAACTGAGTTGGATTCGGCAAAGGTTCCACCTGAAATTGTGTATGACTGTTCAGAAGTCGGTAGTCTATACACAGCCGGTGTTCTCCACTTGGTTTGCGTAACAAAACCACCCCCGCATTGTATGGGGATGTGGATGGCGAAATCATGTCATCCTCCAGCAGTTTCTGTATTTCCTCCTCCAGGGCGTTTTCTTTAGAGAATGGCACTGGGTAAACCTTTTGGCGAACAGGCTCTTGTGTGGTCAAAGTCATCTCGAACTCCACCAACCTCGTTCGTCCTGGTTTATCAGTCAGTATCTCCTTGTGAGACTCGAGAACCTGGGTTATCTTTTCCCTCTCCTGGGAGGTCAGATCAGGGTTCACCTGCACATCCTTGTAGGTTTCCTGGTGTACCAAGGGATATACCCTGCCCTCGTTGATTCCCATTTCAGTCTCCACTGCAACTGCCATTGCCATGAGGTGAGCTGCTTTGTCTCCGGACCTCTCCTCGTATTTCCGCAGGAGATTGACATGGAAAATCTTCGACTTTCCCCGGATCCGGATCTGATAGTTGGTTCTGGATATCACCCTTTCCACGGGAAATGGTCCTTGCCAACCTATCTCCAGTTTGTTGTTTCCCGTTGGGAGTGGCAACAAGACTTTGTCTCCCTCCCCTAGAGATCTGTCTTTAGACCTACGGTTGTAGTAAGCCGCATGTCTTTTTCAGGCTTTTTTCAAGTTTTGATTCGCCAGAGTCCATCCCTTGTGAAGTTTGTCTTTCAGTTCCTCCATGTATTTATAAGGAGAGATCACTTCTTCTGACGTCCCCTCCTCAGTCCAACTCCTCAACATGGCTTCCAACGGTCCCTTGATTGGACGACCAAACAGCAACGTAGCGGGTGGTAGTCCTGTTGAGCCATGAGGTACTTCCCGATAAGCAAAAAGTGCTGCTGGGATATATTCATCCCACCTATCAGGCTTTTCATGTGCCAGTTTCCTTAGCATTGTCATCAACGTGCCGTTGAAACGCTCTACTTGTCCATTGGCTTGAGGGTGGTAAGGGCTGGTAGGTATATGGTTAGAGTGGAACACCCTAAATACCTCCTCCATGAGTTTCCCACAAAATTGGGACCCATTGTCCGTTAGAATTTGATCAGGGAAGCTGATCACTCCATATATTCCGGAGTGTCCGCCACTCGTTTCGAGTCAATCGTGGTCAACGGTATGGCTTCACCCCACATTGTACAGCAATCCACCATGGTGAGTATGTACATGTTCCTCTTCCTAGTCCTAGGAAGTGGACCCACAATATCGATGGCTACTCTCTCGAAAGGAGAGTTCATGATGGGCATTTCACCCAAGACCACCGGCGCTGTCCAGTGTTTAGGTGCCCCCCCCCCCCTCTGGCACTCAAGGCATGACTTCACATACCGACGCACATCACCTGTCATTCCCGGCCAATAGTAATGGCAGGAAATCCACTGCATCGTGGCGGCAATACCCATATGCCCACTGAATGAGATGGTATGCCCCATATGAAGAATCTGGGAGCGGTGGTCCTTCGGGACCACCAACTGACCGTGTAGGTTGTCTCCCCTTCCGGCTCTCCTGTAGAGTATCATATTCTTCATATAGTACTGCCCCCGTTTTGGTGGATCAGCACTTCTCTGCAGCTTCTTGTAGCAAGGACGTAAAGTAGCAATCTCACTCTGGGCAGCTCGCAACTCCCCCGGCAGTGGGTTAGTCACATTAGCTTCTGCCTGATCCGTTCTCGTCTGAGTGCGAGTCTGAATTGCTCACATGTGGATTGGCTCCCTGGGCATTCCCAGAAAGACATACCGGCAACCGTGGATGACGGGGAAAATGGGATCGGTCAATACAGTGGCTTTGATTGTGCCGGTGACATATTTTGACCGAATCTCCACTCTGGCAATGGGCAACTTCATGGCTACAGCACTCTTCTGTGCAGGCTGTATCTCCATGGTCTCACCTGTGAATTGTTCTGGGTGTACCAGATCCTCAGAGATCACCGGCCTCCCCGTCCAGTCCTGTGTCATACAAACACTCCACTTGACGACCGTTAACCTCTATCAATATCAATTCCACTACAGGTGGTTTATCCTGGTCTGGAGTCTCTTCCTCGGCCTCGACCTGTTTGGTGGGCTCCACCTTAGGTTTCCCGGGGCACACGACGAATTGAGAATCTCCTGACTTTCCCCTGCAGTCAATAGCATTGTGCGTATTCGACCTGTAGTGTTTGCACCATTTCCCTGTCCTAGATTTTCTTGTGCCGGACTTGAGTGAGCTCTCCTGGTGGCGAGCTTCCTTGTCGACCTTGGCATTGTCAGTGTCCACCTCCTTTGAAGTCACTTGACATGCCGCGAAGTGAGTGAGGGCTCTTAGCCTTTGATTTGGATTCCCTCGTATTGTGAGAGGGCGACTTACAAATCGAACACCACTTCTCCGACCACGGTCGTTTTTGGGTAGAGCTCGAGGTGCTCTTGCTTCCCTCCTTCGTCTTCTCCAAACTCTCCTCTAAAGTTTTCACATAAGGTTCCACCATCTTAGTTCCTGTGTTTTGGCTTTCTTCAGGTTATGTTTTTCCTGACTTTTGGTGTTGGTAGAAAGGTTTTCTGCTGCCTCCACGTGTACCTCGACGAACCGTTCTGCCAATTTCGTCAACATGTCGATACGTTCCACACCTTGTTCTCCCAAGAATGTCCTGAGAGGTTTCGACATTTGCTTTCGCATCTGGTCGACTGCCATGAGCTCTTCCAGACTCTCATAGTCATGCGCGAACGCAGCCAAACCCATCCACTTATGGATATAGGCTTTCAGACGCAGACAATAGGCGGCAAACAACTTCCCCGGTTCTCGTTTCGCTTCTCGAAAAATTGTCTGGTAGGTATGTGACGTAACCTCGAATCGTTTCAGCAGACCCGTTTTCAACTCGTCATAATTGTTCTCGTGTCCTAGCGGCAGGCGAGAATAAACTTCGTAACCGGTCCCGCGTAATCCCTGGGATAGCTTAAGAATCCATTTGTCACGATCCAGACCCATAGCAACCGACATAGCCTCGAAGCGTTGAAGGTACTGGTCAATATTCTCTTTGTCCTCCTCGTAGATCGCTAGAGGGAACTTCATAGCATGGTAACTATGTCCACTTACTGGGGTTGAGCCAGGGAGAGAGGAACCTCCCTCTGCTCCCTCAGTTTCCCCACTAGATTGCCTCTTAAGCTCGAGTTCCCACATTCGGTACTCGTGCTCCCTTTTCTGAGCTTCTTGTTTAGCTTCCAATCTCTTAGCAGCCTGTTCAGATTCAAGTTTCTTAGCTGCTTGCTCAGCTTCAAATTTCTTAGCTGCTTGCTCAGCTTCAAGTTTCTTAGCTGCCTGCTCAGCTTCAAGTTTCTTAGCTGCCTGCTCAGCTTCAAGTTCCAGCCTTCTAGTGGCGTGCTCAGCCTCAAGTTTCTTAGCAGCTTGCTCTAACTCCATCCTTCTCAATTCCATCTCGGCCTTCCGATCTTCCCTTTTAGCTTGACGATAATCTCTCTCCACCTCATGTATGTAATCTGTTAGTGCAGAACCCGACAAACCCATTTCTTCCCCCTTTGCCCTTAGTTCTGCCACAATTAGTTTAGGAGTGGCCATTTTTCAGAGAGGTAAGTCAGCAGGTTGAGTACAATTTATCTCCAAAACAAATATATAGATAAGCACTAATTAAAATGTATCTATGTATAATAACACACAGCGCAACACAACACAATCATTAAGTGACAAGAGCAGAATCAGGACCACCGACTTATGCAGACGTGTGAAGTGTGAACAGGCAAGATATGTGGCTTAACCCCTATCCACATTCACTCTAGCTGGATCCTCACTAATATGATATCTCCGTCATCTAACTAAAGATCCCGTGTCGAGAAATCCCGTGTCAAAAGACCCCGTTGTCAAGAGATCCCGCTATCAAAGGTTCCCGTTTACGCGCCCCCAATAATGTCGTAGTAATACTTTACTTTATTACTTTAGTGTCGTCCCCGGAGTGAGGGGAATCAACACCCACATTTTATTTAACCCAATATCATTACTCTGGAGAATCCACCAGAATCCGTCAACAACACTCCTTCAGTCTATAGACACCTCTTTCTTACTCTCACTCACCACTGGATCATGCCTTCTCTCATTCTTCCCCAACACAACATACTCAACAACTCTAGCTTCAACAAATAAATACAAAATAATTTATTAAAGCAAAGAGTATGTAAGTGATAAGTGTGTGTGTGTAATGTGTAGAATGTGTGTACACTCTAATGTGTATGTAGAATCAGACCAGTGAATCAGGAGCAAAGTCAGTTGCATCACTGTGCTGAGCACACAACAGCACCATATATTCCGGACAGAAAACCTCACCCAAAGGATGTTTCTCCGGCCACGTGACGACTTTCTCCGATATCTCTCGAACAATCAGGATGTTTGGTCATCAATGATAGACACTGTCCAATATTGGTCTGCACTCTAGCACACACTGTGAATCTACTCTGTTCATTAAATGTTCGTTGATCAGAGAATCTTACAAATATCGTTAATGTCACCTGGCAAAACCTAAAAGTTCGTATGTCACTTGTTATAAGATTTTCCCCATATTAACACATAATGTTAATGTTCCAGGTAGTTATGTACGGAATAGTGTTCCTGCTACTGGAGTTATTGTCAATGTCTTTAATTTACTGTGATGTACTATCACTTTGAAAACACATTATAACATCATCTTTTCCTGCTCAGCAGAGGCCAGGTTCCTGCAGACCCTCTGGGTTATGGGCCCAGTGCAAAAGCCTCTTAGTAAACTCTGCCCACAATACACGAGCCATTACTTTCTTCTATCTGGTGGTAACTGGTGGAACATATCATAGAACCATCGAGTGGAACCTGTTGAATAGAGAACACCCTGGTGAGAGCAACTCAATTCTGACCTTAATTAGGTGAGTGTAGGTCGATAGCAGCACTCAGATCTATAACAGAGAACCGAAATCTGTCATACGGCCAAATAGCTCATCACATTTTTCTGAGTCATGGTAAGACAAGGAAAGATTAAAGGAAACGGGTAGAAACCCAGCAGATGCCCTGCTGGAAGATCCTACCATTTCACATTCCCTTCATCCCTCCCAGCCATCCGCAATCTCTCTAAATACTATCCCACTACATTGTCCATAACTCCTTGAGTTAAATGATATATCACACAAGCTAGTTTAAGCTACACAATAGGCTACTAGTGCCGACGCTCCTATAATACTTTCTATCAACGATTCATAAGAATAATATAATGTAGATCTATTTCAGTAAATACCATATTCTTATCCCTGTTTGCGATTGAGCCTATGAAATCACACAGTGGATACATGTCCGCCGATATAACCAGCAATAGACACTATAGACTCTGTCTAAAAACAAACTAGGAATAACAAACACGTCTTAGTTGTTTCACAACATTTGGTCGACTCCCGCCAAAATTGAGTCCAGACTGTTTTTAATACTGCGTCTAAATGACGTCACAGGTCTGTCCAGAGACATAGGCGTCGAGAAGTTGTTTTTCTCTCTATTTTTCCAAACTCAATGTAAACAACTGACTGGTGTCCCCTTTCATCTGGGGAATCATCCCGGTACTTCAAAAAGTCTTGCCCGCATGTGAGCCAGAGAATAATTTCCAAACATCACAAGACCCATCCGACGTTTGGCCAGACATTCCGTCTATCACTTCAAAGGCTGACTACCGCCTTGCAGACGGATGGCGCTATTGTCCCTTCTCGAGCAACTACAGATTAAAGAAATGCCGACTGTGTGCAGACAGTTGTCGCGACTTTCTGTCATCGATCGAAACTATCAAGTTTTTATGTGACACTCACTCACACTCACTAACTTTCTCACTCACTCTACTGTAATGTATATGTGTTCATATTATACATGATAAAATCAAGTGGCATTTAAAATGATAATATTCAGATGAGAATACACACAAAATATGGAATAGCATGTTACATGACATGCGTGCGCTCAATCCTCTCTCTCTCTTCACGGACACACACACACACACACACACTCACATACATGTGCGCACACACACACACACTAACACATCCATTCTCCCGCTGTCTCACTCTCTCTCTCGTTCTCTCTCTCTCTCTCTCTCTCTCTCTCTCTCTATGTGTCTCTCTCTCTCTCTCTTACTCGCACTCACTATTTCCCTCATTAACTCATTCTAGCCATCTTTCATTCACTCTATAACTAACTCTCTTTCAATCTCTCGCACACCTCGACAGACACACACCTTCACGTTATCAAATACACACTCCCCCGCAAACACTGCATGCATGCACGCATACACACTAAAAATAACGTCCCTTAAAAGTCGACAGGGTCGACTTAATTGCACCGGGTTTTATCCCATATAGCTCAGTATCTTTCCGCAGCGCGGAAAGTGTCACACAAAGCACGAACTCCGTAGATCTAGCGACGACCCACAGGAGTGTCCGAAAAATTTCACTCGTAAACTGAAGGACGCGGCCCGGAATCGAATCTACAACCTTCGGAGTCAGAGTCAAACGGCTTGACCACTTCGCCACGGAGACTCCGCTACCGAACATACACACGCACGCATATACACATACACACACGAGCACACACACACACAACATACACACGCAACTACACACGTATACCCACGCACATACACACACCTACACACATACACACATCCACATCCATACACACATGCTTACACATACACAGATAACACACGAATACACACCCTTGCATACACTGCATGCTTGCACACACTCACACACACACAAACATACACATATGTACACGAAAATACACACACATACACACACACATACACACATATACACACGCACATACATATAAACACACATGTACGCACGCATAAACACACATACAAACATACACACACAAGCACACACATACACACATATACACACACATACACACATATACACATATACACACATACAGGCATATACACACATATACACCCACATACACACATATAAACACACACATATAGACATACACATATAAAGACACATACACACACCCACCCACCCACCACCCACACACATACTCACACATGCACGCTGCTTCACGTAATCACTAGAACTAATATGAATAAACTCCTACACTTTACACACGCTTAGGGTAGGGGACGGGGAGGAGAAAGCTAATTGGGAGGATTCTCTCCCCACCTGGAATATACAATTGTATTCTTATATTTAATTAAGATGCTATGCCAATTGTTTCAGGGCGGCTGGTGTTTGTGCGGTCGATGTTTGCCTTCCTGTTGCTGTGTATTGCGACTACAATACTGTCTCAAGAGGTCCGGGAGTGGTTCGTTTCAAATACAGTCAACATATGTTTGAGTATGACATACCAACAGCTAGATACTCCAGGCAGCAGAAATTACACCATACAAAACTCGTTCCGCCTCTACAACACAAATTCTACCGACCAAATGTCAACAGCCTGTGAGTTCCCAAAGATAAACCCATATGAGCCTAGCGTTATGAAGATCGCAGGAATGGACAAACAGACACTCAGCTGTGAGGGGACATTCATGCCCGACCTGACCTACATCGAGGCGGGTAAAAAACTGAAGGTCAACACCAGCAAGGTTGATACATACATGACCAATGATAATTTTAAAGAATGTAGATACAGAAACATTTATCGTCACGACAGTGACGACAATGATTATAAATTTACCAAATGGTCAAAACCGTTCACTGACCAGATAGAACTTCCAAAAGATGCGGAATTTTTCAAAGTGGAGTGTACAAACAATAAATCTGAAGTTGTGTCAAAGACTTTCTATTCCCTGAATTCCCCCAAAAGAGCAGTTTAATGAGACCGATTCCTTAAATTTCAAGAAGCGTGAAGTTATGATAGCCCCGAAAGAAACGTTAAACGTAATTATGATTGGCATGGACACATTAACGAGAAATCAGTTTCTTAGAGGCTGCAATAAAACATATTCTTATTTAATGAATACATTGAATTCATTTGATCTAACTTTGCATTCTCAGGCGGGAGAGAACACATTCCCCAATTTTTTGTCTATATTTACAGGCCATTCCTATAGCGAAGTCAAGAAATGGTGGACAGATAATAACCACATGGATACCTTTGACATGGCGTGGCAAACATTTGAAAACGCTGGCTATCGCACATTGTTCACAGAAGACTCGCCGAAAGGCGGTGCTTTTCATTACCTCAGGAAAGGTTTTCTGAATCAGTTTGCCAGATATAATATCCGCCCGTTAGCTTTGGCCATAGATAAAGATAAGGATATGTTTAAGAAAAATTTCTACTGTGCAGGCAACCAGGTGGAAATGAATTTTCAGTTGGATTACTTAAGTTCTTTTTTGAACGCATTTCAAGACAAACCTGTGTTTGCTGTGGCTATGATAAGCAAACCAACACACGATCATCCGAGTGATGCTAAGATGTTTGATGAGCATATACTACGTTATTACAAGTCGTGGAGTGACAAGGGTCACCTTAATAGATCTGTGCTAATATCATTTTCAGACCACGGCGTGAGGCATGGGGGGCTCAGAAATTCTGTCAACGGGCATGTTGAAAGCAAGACACCGTACACCATCCTGACATTTCCAGGCTGGTTTCTGAAGAAATACCCGGACGTGGCTGCAAATTTAAAGAGAAACACCAAACGCTTGACGTCACATTTTGACACGCATGCAACTCTCTTAGATCTTCTTTACTTCAGAAGCAGCATGCCACCTCCCCTTCTTCCTCTCAAACATGGAATCAGTCTCTTTGACAAGATCCCCTGGGACAGGACATGCAAGGATGCCCTAATCCCATCAGATTTTTGCTTGTGTGGTTACAGAGGTCTTGAAGAAATCAATATTAAATCGAAGTTATCAGAAGTCTTGGCTGAGCTTGTACTCAAAGCATTGAATTCAAAGACAGACAAGAATGTGTGCGCTGTTTATACACTTCAGCAAGTTATTCACGTCCTGAAGATTTCCCTCAACGACGATAATTCCAAAGGGAAACTGGGAACTATTGTATACAAAGTAAAATTAGAAGTTAACCCGGGAAAGGCTTTGTTTGAAGCCAGCGTATATGAAAACAATAACGTAATCAGAATTGAGCGTAGGAACTGAAATAGGTACAGGCTCAATCTTTACAGAGGACAAGCTGATTGCTTGGAATTCCCAACACTTAGACCGTTCTGTTACTGCAAAAATTTGTTGAATAAACTGATCCAATGAAACAAGTAGTTGTATTCCAATTTCTTTCGCTTGTATATATTGCCATTATGAAACCCCGTGAGAAGAAAGTTCTAGTGAATGTTAAATGCTTATTGATGCTACTGCTGACTTAATTTTTCCATTGTAATTTTGCCTTTTATTCTCGACAGAGAAAAGTATTGTGGTTGAAATAACCTAATTGTGCATGCGATACAAATGGTTATATTACTCCTATTGGAGTACATCATCGAGCGTTTCTCGTCATTAACAAAATCATCATCATCATTATAATCACTATCACTATCATCATACCGTCATTATCATTATCATTATCTTTATGATAATTCTCATCGTCATAATCTGCCAAAGAAGGTTAAGAATACCATTCTGCCGACCCAAGCGATCTCTTCTCCGTGTTTGCATAAGCTCCACTACAGACCATCTTTAGTTAGTTAGTTTTGATATTATTATAGACAAATTAATACATTTGTAGCTACTGCTGCTGCTGCTGCTGCTGCTGCCGCTGCTACTACTACTACTACTACTACTACTACTACTACTACTACTACTACTACTACTACTACTACTACTACTACTACTACTACTACTACTACTACTACTACTACTACTGCTACTACTACTACTACTACTACTACTACTGCTGCTGCTGCTGCTGCTGCTGCTGCTACTACTACTACTACTACTACTACTACTACTACTACTACTACTGCTACTACTACTACTACTACTACTATACTACTACTACTGCTGCTGCTGCTGCAACAATAACCGTTTAGCATCATCATGCTGATATTAGGCAAAATAACCATACGTTTTCTTCCTCGAATAAACCTCATCAGTGAACAACAATAAAATACATTTGGCTCACGTCCTCATTGTCCTAACATCCGCTCATTCAGCGCATATTTTATTTACCGAAGATTAAATCTTTCATTTCAAGCATTTCTGTTTGCCAAAGTGAATTTTCATCATGCGAGACTCAACTGGTGAGTCTACTTAATTCTATTACACTGATGTTTAATGTTAATGTTAAGGATTGATACACATGTGTATACATTTATTTATTTGTGCTATCTCAGCTTTATTTACTATTTATTAAACTTCAACCTCCATCATCGAATGTGACAGGGGAACGGAAGAGTTAACAATACCCTTGAAAGTTTCAATGGAGCAGAGACCGTCAAAGGAACAGGACGGATCGAAGAGATTGCCGCCATTCGAATATTGCGAGAGAATATTTAAAACACTGTTTCAAGGAGCATATACATTGGATGAGTGTTACTTGTATTTCTACGGGCAGAATTTCATGAGATATTACAGATGTTTCGGTCTTCTGGGAAGTGTTTTCGTAAGCCAGAGCTTTGTTAGTGGTTTCAGAATGTGGAAGAAAAAGTTAAAGACCCTTATGACATTTGGGGCAGCACTATAACCAACGACTATACCCATAACAACAAGAGAAAAAACGCTTAGGCGGAAATTCAATAACGACCAGCAGGGGACGCCCTGCACAACCTGGAAAAAAAAAAGACACGGAGAACACAAGAATAAACAATAATCGTGTCCCACTAACAAATAATCATGTAATCGCGACGTTAAAAATATCCTGCTCTGCCGACCCTATCGATTTAGAGACGGCTTTGCTGGCCTTTACACACACACGCGCACGCGCGCCCACGCTCGCCTACGCGCACGCACGCACAAACGTATATGTATGTATATATTCCACCATATATAGTCCAATATCAGGGCTGTGCTTTTCTCCGTATGATGCAAGTCTTTCGTGAATCCTGGGCAAATTGTACGTTCAGTAGTTTGCCATTGCTTTCCGAACGTCCGGCACCTATACCTTTTTCGAAAAACCAGCACCGCTGTGTTTCGAACCCGGGTATACGGGCTCACAAACCGCGTTCGAAGACCTTAGCCACGGCGACCGGCCTCTACAACACGTGGTGTCCCCAAGCGGTCACCCATCTAAGTACTGACCACGGCCGACTTTGCTTGACTTCGGTGATCGGACGAGAATCGGTATTTTCAATGTGGTATGGTCGTAGACCCTATATATTGCCTATTAGCAAACTACTGAACGTAAAATTTGCCTAGTACATCAACAGCAGGTGAAAAATGCTAGTGGTGACTACAACGTCTTGCATGGGATATGCAACAAATATATATATATACATATCATTGGCACCTTTCCGTCTTGACAGACGATAGTTTGGTACATTGTGCTTCAAAAAGGCTTAATAACTACGACCCATGGCGGTGGCGAGTGTAGCTGGTACGGCCAATTCTTGCTGCAAATGTTTGCCCACAGTAGATGCATGTGAAAACATGGTCATTTCCACCATTTTGCACCATCTTACGTCTCTCACGCTCTGTGTGTGCATTATCTGCAATCATTTTCTCTTTTGTCTTTATTCCATTTCTGATAGTTGCCCTCCATGCAACACGTTCAGCGGCGACTTGCTCCTAATGTGCATTATCAATGCCTGTATCAATCATGTCCCGCTTACACACATCTTTGTATCGTAGTAGAGGCCGAACCTGAGATCTCCTACCCGTCTGTAATTCACCAAAAAGATGTCCTTTGGTATTCTACCATCATCCATCCTCCTAACATGTCCTACCCATCTAAGTCTACGAATACTGAGCATGGAATACACCGTCACACAACCTGATCTTTCCAATACTTCAGTATTTGTGATTTTGTCTTGCCACTTAATACCAAGTATTCTTCGCAGACACCGCATATGAAAGCTGTTTAAACGTTTCTCTTGGCGTGAGTAAGTTGTCCAGGTTTCACTGCCATAAAGAAGAGTACTAAGGACACAGGCTTGGTAGACGAGGACTTTTGTTTTGGCAGTAAGCTTCCTGCTCCCAGACTCTTTTTGCTAACATGTTCATTGTTGTTGCTGCCTTGCCAATCCTGATGTTGATTTCTTGATCGAGGGATAATTTGCTATTTACCTCTGTTCCTAGATATGTAAAATGGTCTACTATCTCCAGTTCGGCGTCGTCAATAAAGATTGATGGTACACCATGTGCACCTTGTGACATAATCTGTGTCTTCTTTTTGTTAATTGTTAAACCAAATTCAGAACAAGCATTGGAGAATGCAGATAGTAGATGTTGTAATTCTTCCTCAGAGTGGGTCGTAATCGCAGCATCATCCGCAAAAAGCAAATCTCTGATTAGTACCCTCCTAATTTTGGTCTTGGCCTTCAATCTCTGAGCATTATAGAGGCCACCATCTGAGCGTGAGTGAATGTATATACCGTCATCCTGATCACGAAAGGCATATTTCAGTAGAAGTGAAAAGTATTTCCCAAAGATGGTGGGGGCTAGTACACAACCTTGCTTAACTCCACTCTTGATTTCAAACTCTTCTGAAGTTGAGCCATCAAACTTGATTATACCCGTCATGCCTGTGTGGAACGATTCCACAATGGATAGAAGAGTTGGTGGGCAGCCAATCTTCTTTAGTGCTTTGAACAGACCCTCACGACTGACCAAATCGAATGCCTTTGTGAGGTCGATGAAGGCAATAAACAGTGACTGATTTTGTTCCCGGCATTTTTCTTGCATCTGTCGCAATGAGAATATCATATCAATGGTAGACCGGTTCTGACGGAAGCCGCACTGTGATTCGGTGTTGTCAGAATCTCCAATAAGGCCTTAGAGAGTTAATAAGAGTGAACACAAGTCTAGTAGGGAGACACCAGACAGGAGCGACACCAGCGCTATAAATAGCTTCACAAGGGGACACATTTGTGTCAACCAAGGGGGCAATAAGGACAAGTGAGCGAGGGCTTCCCCAAGCCATTGGGAAGCATGGCCTTACGAGTAACCGTGAAGTGCCCGGTTACTCAAGTTCACGAGCCAGCGTGCTTGGGACTCCATGCACGCAAGACTAGCTACTGCACGGAGGGGACAGCGTCCGTGCTTGACCACGCAATGTGTAGCGTGTGGACAGACCCGACTGGAGACGATAGAGAGTAGACGTGTTCTTGACAAATGCTATAGGTTTCTAGGCAATAGGCAAATATTAGGCTGTAGATTTAGATTGTGATTACTAGCATCATTTCTCACCACTTCATTGCATTCATGTTGTGTAATGTTAATGAAGCATACCGCTCGCAGAGCTATTAAATTGCCAGCTCTAAATAAATTGCATTCCTTTTGCAAATGTCACGAGTTGTTATTTCGTGCGGTGCAAAAGTAGGGGAGTCCTGAAAGACCTGTAGCAAGCAAGTGGCTGACAGGCAGGACCCCAATTGGTGTCAGAAACCAGTGAACCAATGCCAGCAGGCAATTGGTGTCAGAAACTACGGAACCAACGCCAACAGACAATTGGTGTCAGAAACCACGGAACCAACGCCAACAGTCAATTGGTGTCAGAAACCACGGAACCAACGCCAACAGACAATTGGTGTCAGAAACCACGGAACCAACGCCAGCAGGCAATTGGTGTCAGAAACCACTGAACCAATGCCAGCTATCAATTGGTATCAGAAAGTTCTGAACCAGCAGAACTTTGCACGATTCAACATCATTGTTGTGTTAAAATATTTGAGAGTAATGTAAATTTGTTTGCATACATGGCAGAAATAATTTTCTCTTCTGAATTATTACGATCATACCATTTGTGGAGCGTGAACCACAATGAAGCCAAAGTAAATTATAAAGTGTGAAATTCTACGAAAATTAATTTGAAAGTGTGTTATTCTACAGAAATTAATGAAAATGTATACAATCATCAGTGAACATTATCGACCCAACCATCGTGTACATTTCATTTTGTGTGATACAGCCATCAATGTCACCATTCTTTATATTCAGTAAATAGATTAGCTACGGAACTGAAGCCTAGAACGAAGTTATACCAAACTAGTCAGAAAGTGAAGACAAGACGACCTCGACTGTCATACGACGAATATCCTTACGTATCATAACAATCATTCAGACGATCATATGATTCATTCATTAACACCCCATTTTATCATTATCTATCACCATGTTTTCATTCATCATTCGCCATGAAAGATAAATTTGTATTTACAACATATGCGTGTGTCTAATTTTTGATGCTCTACTAAGCAGAAGCATCCATTGTGTTATCAAGTCAATCATTTTGTGAGTGTGGAAGACAGCGGTGGAACATCCCAAGAACCGTATTTTCCAAAGAATTAGATGAGTATATTTTCAGAATATTTTGGTATGCTCTAAATTAATCATGCATCTTCTTTTTCAGTAAAGATGTATATTTACTAACACATAATTACAAACCATTGTGTGAATATTACTGTGATATCGTTGTGAACTAACATTAAGTCACAAAATGGCGTCACTAAGTGAGTGTATTCAGGCAGGTAAAGAAATGGGCCACACTGGAGATAAGCTAGAAAAGTGGGCGGATCAAAAGTATAAAGAAGAAATAGCTCGACATAGAGAAGAAACAGAAAGAAAAACTGCTCTACAGAGAGAAGAGACAGAGAGAAAAGCTGCTCTAGAGAGAGACGAAAGAGCACTAGAAAGACAACACCAAAAAGAAATGAAAGAGATCGAAGAGGCTACCAAACAAAAGCAGATACAAGTAGACTCAGAGACTAAATTAAAAATGAAGGAAATGGAGGTAGATTCTAACATACAGATAGCCTCTAGCAAACAAAAGAACCAAGAAGAACAGAACAAATTTAGTAAGTATAAAGGCCTTATCAAACCATATAGTGTAGGGGATTCAATTAGCGCATGGACTGAGAACATAGAATTCCAACTAAAGACGCAGAAAATACCTTTGGATGACTGGGCAATGATCTACATGAGAAACCTCAGTGGGGAGCCGTTAAAAGTAATAGAATCCATACCTACAGAGCTAAGGAACAATTATAAGTACATTCCCGATAGGATAATGCAACACTTTCTTTTAGACGCCACTGGGTACCAAATTCAATTCTCCCAAATTAAGCCAAAAGCAACTGAAACCTTCTCTAGACACATCTCTAACGTGCAGAGCACATTTAAAAAGTGGACTAGAGCGGCAAAAAGTGGGTAACAACTATAAAAAAATTAGAAGATCTTATGGTAATGGACAAGGTGATATCTACCGTTCCTACCCTTTTGCGAATTTTTCTACAACAGTCAGATATTGAATCCATGCAGCAATTAGAGAAACGGGGGTCAGCATTTTTTTTCATCTAATCGGGACAATTTAAATTACAACAAAATGATACAGAAATCACTGTTTTTGCAAACAAAGTACCTGATAGATCTTACAATAAAAAAAGATTACCATAAGAAGGACAAACCATATCAGAAACCACCTCGATGTGGCTATTGTAGTCTTTTTCACCCAACTTACTCTATGTGTGATAAAAACCCCGCATACCCGTCACACTTAGAAGCAGTGTTAAAGAAGCAAGAAAGCAGAAGATCAAGTTTAAACGTGCTTTTTAAATGTTATTTTTGTTCCAATTATGGCCACTATAGTAATAAATGTATTGGTAGACAACGAATGAAGGCAAATAATGCAGCACGTATCGATACTCATCAGACGATGAGAGTGCCCTTGTGAATGTGTTGCCAACGAGGAATGTGAGAGTGTAGCATTAGTAACAGACATATTAGACTTTAAGAAATGAAAACTTTGCCATCAGTTTCATGCGGATGGTAAATTGAAATGTGGGCACGTAATACCATGTTCAAATGAAGATGCTAACGCAGCGAGTGCCTCCAGAGGTAAACTTAAGTTTTACGATGCATTTGGTCAATGATCAACCATGCCAATGTTTAATTGATAGGGGGGAAGCACTCTACTGGGAAAAAGGGAAAGAACTTGCTAGACCAGAAGATTATAGGGGGTGAATTTGTCAAATGCCGTACTTTCTCGGGAAAACCATTGAGAAATACCCACTGGCAAAAGCGCATATCAATACCCCGTCCTTCCCGGGCACATTTACTTGCGCAATCCTGCAAGATCCATGCACGGTTTTCATTTTAGGATGCCTAGATTCATTGAAACAATGTACGGGACGACAAACATAAGAGCCTGGAAACATACACACAGGGCAAAACGCTGTAACAAGGTCAGATACACAAACAAACTATACTGACTTACAAAAGAATGCTACAGCTATTAACACCAAGTGGTGCAGATACCAACACTACTCGACATAAATTTATCGAGGCACAAAGCACCGACCAAACAATCGCACCTTTTTTTAAAATTTGTTGGGTGAGCGAGCGAAAGGGACTAAAAATGCATCTTGGTACTTTAGAAAATTTAACGGAATTCTCATGCGTTATTACAAAAAATAATAACCATAAAATTCAGCAGACGGTGTTACCTGTAAAATACCGACAAAATGTGCTAAAAATCGCACATGAGTCCCCGTTTGCTGGACATTTGGCCTATGATAAAACGCGAGCCAGAGTTCGGTCACACTTTTACGGGCCTAAATTCTGTTCTGACATAAAAATTTTCTGTCGTTCTTGTACTATTTGTCAACATCTTGTACGAAAGGGAAAGAATGTGAGGGCCCCGAAGTTCAAACGGTCATTATTAGCATCAAGACCATTTGAGTGTGTAGCGGTCGATATTGTTGGACCCCTAAATCAGGTGTAAAAGAAAAGGGAAAAACCGATATATACTTATCTCGTGGATCTATGCCCCAGGTGGATCGAAGCTATTCCACTAAAATACATCACCTCCAAAGATGTGGCAAATGTATTTTTGCACCTATTTTCTCGCTTTGGCTTCCCACGATCTATCTTATCAGATCGGGGAACGCAGTTTATTTCGGCTGCTACGCAAGCCTTAAAAAAATTGTAAGGAATAGAGCAGCATTTCTGTACCCCCTATCACCCAATGAGCAACGGGATCATAGAAAAAATTAACGGGGATCTCAAACACATGCTGGCTAAAGTAACAGCGGAGAACCCATCTGATTGGGACACACTATTGCCAGCAGTGCTATTTGCCCATAGAGAAATTCCGCACTCGAGTACGGGTTTCTCACCTTTTGAGTTAGTTTATGGGGCGAACCCTCGAGGACCCCTAACCATTTACCATCAGCTAATTACTAGCTTACCAGACAATCCAACAGCAGTAACACCGTATGAGATGGTAACGGAGACACGCGATAGAATAATGAAAGCGTGTGTAATAGCCAAGGCATCTTTGGAGAAGGGAAAAGGGCAGATGTACCGCGAAATATGCAAATAAGGGTGCTAAAACTATTCACCTTGAACCAAAACAGAAGGTTTTTCTTCTACTACCTGATAAACGTAATTTGTTACTAACATCTTGGCAAGGGCCATTCAACGTTGAACGTAAAATATCAGATGTGGATTATGAAATATCGATAAAGGAAAAAATTTAAAAATATTTTATATCAACATGCTGAAACCATACTTTTTTACGACAAGAACAACAGACAGACGAACAAAATGCACCAACACCAAGTAATGGACGACAGACTACACAACACAACTTCACTAGGTAGGGCGACACACGACAGCGACAACGCAAACACACTTAGCCAGGTAACAGCACACCCCAGCTAGCACCACAACAGTATTGAACGAGACAGACGAAAAACGAGATGGAATTACCAGTCCCAAATGTAGACACGACCGCGACCATTGACAGCATAAAGATAGAAAAATAAACTTACAGACGACCAAACGACGACAAATAATAGAGCTAGTGACGGAAAAACAGAGACATTTTCTCCAACATCCCAGGAAAGACAGACAGAATAGAAATTCTATCATTCTGAATGACAAAAACACCAATCAAGTGTCGACCTTATTTATCCCCCTAAAAATATAAAGGGCGAAAACCCCGACAAAGAACTACTATCTCTCGAGTCGAGCGGAATTATTCAGAAATCTCAGTCAGAGTATTCTTTCCCTATGTCCTTGTCGCCAAAAAAAGGGCTCTACTATTCGACTCTTTTGGGCGATTATCGCCGTTTTAAAAAAAATAACCAAAATTGACGCTGAACCAATTCCAGCAAAGCGAGGATTTGATCTTGGACATGTCTACATCTCGCATATTTAGCAAGCTTGACCTCACGAAAGGTTATTGGGAAGTCCCGATGGAAATAAAATCGATTCATTTAACAGCTTTCTCCACTCCTTTAGGTCTATAGAGTGGCGCTTTTTTCCTTTTGCCCCCCGTAACGCTCCAGAACTTTTGTCCCTCTAACTAGGGAAACTTCTCCAGGGATGACCAAAATTTCTACTATATAGACGACATATGTATCCATACGGAAGACTGGACAACACACCTACTGAAACTACGACAAGTCTTCGACAGGTTGCGAGTATTTGGGCTCACAGTGAAGCCGACCAAAGTAGAGTTGGGCATGGAACAAATTGACTTCCTGGGTCATACCATCTTCAGGGGCCAATTAAGAACAGATGACAGAATCGTCACCAAGATTCTGAATTTGACAATGCCAACGACCAAGAAACAGGTCCGTAGTTTACTGGGTCTGGTAAACTATTATAGTAAATTTATTCCAAATCTGGCGGAAATCACCAGTGTTTTTTCTAACATCTTAAAAGCTTCGGCTAAATTATCTGTACAAGATGCAGGATTAATTAGCGCGTTATCAAAACTGAAATACCTTTTTAGCGTTCCACCTATCCTTCGTATGCCTAATCCAAAACTTACCTATTTTTTATGCACAGATGCGAGTGCCATCTCCATATCTGGGATACTAGGACAGTTCTACGAAGGGAAGTTTCACCCAGTAATGTACGTAAGTCGGAAAATTAGCCCTGCTGAATCTAGATACTCAGCATCAGAATTGGAGGGCCTCAGTTTGATCTATTGTGTTAAGAAATTTCATAGATTTTTGGCAGGAGCACAGTTTGTGATCGAAACCGATAATTCTCCGTTGTCTGTGCTGCAGTCTGGAGTTCCCCACAAAAACAGAATCTACAGGTGGGCTTTGATTCTCCAAAATTACACATTTACCATCCAGCACTTAAAGGGAAGATTGAACACTGTTGCAGACATTTTGAGACGACCGTCAAGCATTCAAATACCTGATTTGAAGGAAGGGATCGACCATAGATCACCAGAAACAGTGACGCTGTAAATGTTAGGTAACTCAGTGCCGTATGTGGTGATTAAGATACACTGCAAGTGCGTTATCATCGCCAAACATGTAAACTGTGTGAAAGTAACAGTGCTATGAAAATTGTAACGAACAGACGCAGAAGTAACATGCGCTGACACACACATAAGCTATATTAACATTGAAGTGTTAGCTATGAACCTACATAAGTTAGTAGGGAACTATATTTATACACTATCCATGAAGGAGAGCATAGAAGACTTTGCCGAAATGAACTATGTTATAATAGTCTACAAAGAACATTGCTCCATCTTCACAACGGAAAGGAGGACTTCAGTTAGTGTAATTAGATATAGAATGTAACTGTGATATATATATATATATATATATATATATATATATATATATATATATATATATATATATATATATATATATATATATATATATATAATATATATATATATATATATTATTTTATTAACAGTACACATAACTTCATTTTTCTATTAATAATTGAATTGCAAAATGTTTAAATGCATATATAACTTTATTTATGTCATGTGGTAGTTAGAAATCACCATCATTTAGTTAATAAACCATTTAATATAATGTAACAAAGCGCACACAGAGAGGACTAACAAGTTCTGCTGGTTGAATATAAATCGAGCTTTATTTCAAATTGATGGCCACTACAAAATATTATCACAATTCCGTACCGATGGCGACTTCTCTTCCCTAGTCTTAGGTGTTATCTGCCCCCCTAACAACAAGCCACGTCACGACTTGAGCATCTTTCTTCCCATTCCATCCTGATGCTCAAGCGTGCTGTAGCTTTTCACACCTAACTCACACATTCTGCTACACCTTCCTATGTTTTAGAAAGACTTTTTCCCTAAAAAAGTCTTTACTCCTAATCCCTCTATTCTATTCCCTCTCTTTCCTTGCCGCCCACAACTCCTCTAATCTTCCCCAAATCAACTCTATTTTAAGTAAATATCCTATTCGTAACTCTTTCCCCTGCCACATAGTAACCCACTATGAACTTCTTCTTCGTTCTTGGCTTCAAAGTTTTCTTACAATATATATATATATCATAAGAACGTCTCGTATCAATCGTTATCGTACACTTGACATGATGAAACCTCTCACTCTTTCACAACACAGGATAGACAGAAAAAAATGTAGTTAGAAAATGTAAATAAGGGGTGCGCACCCAGTTTATGAAAAGTATAAAGGAATGAATGGTCAACACAATCACATTTACCTCTCTTAACCACGAAAAAACTTTTGTAGAAAGTATTTTTTAAAATATATCTTATGAAATACATATCTGTTCATTATAAATTAAGTTGCTCTAAGTTTTCTCAACATTTATATACTCAACATTTATATTGCCAACCACAACCTTGTCTATATTTCACTTATCTCATCTTCAACCACGAGCCAATGTTCATATTCCATGAACATTTTAATTTAATTAACGCTGATTTTTCACAGCTCCTATATCTTGCCCCCTCACATCCCATTATATGCTTCCTTGTCCATCTATATACCCAAACTTATATGCTGCTATTCACAACCCCCCCCCCCCCTTTTTTTCCCTTCCATATACCCAACCTTATATACCTTCATATAATGCTGACTTTAATGCAGCTCCTATTTAACTTTCTCATAGCCATCCCCGGCATATGTTTGTAATACTTCATAGCCATATCTACCTCTTCATGCTGATTATCACAGCAACCATAATATACCCATGAACTTATTATTCACAAAGAGAATGTGTCTCTCTATTAGCTCTCAGTAGTTTATTAACTCTTTTCTGAACGAAGGGTCTCAAATAAAGCCCCATGTATTGTCTTTAATCAGGTCATATCACAGTGTGAACATGGCCTAGCCAACACCATAACTATTTGTAAATTAAACTTACTTAACTAAATTTCTAACATATTTATTAACAAGGTAACTTAACACACAAGACAATTTACTTAAATTATGAGTGAAGCGAAATAAAATCACAACAGGACATCATACCCTCCACGTTTTTTTTAAATACATATTTATGTTTCCCCTCATATTAACTGAAAATATCAACTCATTCAAGGAAAAACATATTTTAAAATAATATAACATGCATTCTATCAAATTAGAAGAAAATATCCTAGTGTTACCTAACACTACTGGTCTCTTTTACGGACCAATAGTTTGTACGCAAAAGTCTAAAAACACCATAATCCTATTCTAAAATTAAATAGTGACAATCATTTTACAGGACCAAATCAAGCAAAAATCATATAACATAGCATACATATTCAATCGACTAACCAATGAATGTATTCACCTAAGTTATGCCTATTCCGTTATTTTTATAACAGAGAAAACAATACAACTCAATACCAAGCATATATATCTGTTACCTACAGACCAATTCCTAACTTAGAACAATATCTGTTCTCTCTATAAAAATTATTAATCAACAATGACCGTACTATCTACCAATAGAACTTGTGGCTCGGCACACCAATTGTTTCCCCTGCATTTGTACCAACTTCTTCATCACGATTAACCACGGTATTTCCAGCATGCTACACCCAGCCAAAAAAACTTGTCTATTTACTATAGAGCTCTCACCAATACATCTACCTGCTGTACCAAGAACTAATTTATCTATCTAAGAAAACTCAAGAAGTCAAAACATAAAATCAATCAGCAATTACATCACAGAGAAAAAAAAATATATGTTTCACTCGAATTTACATCTATATTAGTTATCTTAATGCCTAACTGTCTACTCCTCAAGACCATTTATGAAAAGTATCAATAGAAGCCTTTTCCATTTCCACTGTCTCATATACTTCATCAAGTATCTCTTTCTTTTTTAAATCATGAAACTTATATCTTGCTATCTGCAGTATTTTCTATCAATTTACCTCCTACGTTTCCACTTCTTCAATAACTCCAAGTTTCTTTGAATAAGTGCTATCTCCACATCAATATCTTCTTCTTCATATAACTTATTAGTTTCTTCCATACTACTATTTGATTCTGACTTTTCATCCATTTCCTCTTCTTCATCTGTATGTTTCTCGATAGCAGCCGCTAATTTCTTCCGTTCAATTTCCCATCTAATTTGTCTATCATTATTTCTTAAGGACTTTTCTAGTAGAGGCATATCTTCGCCGCTTGTTGAATAATCTCTAATTCTTCTCTGTCTTTTTACTTCCTTTTCTCTTTGTTTATCCATTCTTCTTTTCGTTGCTTGTCTAGTATTCTTAAATGGAGCACCTATGTCTTCTTCCATAGATTGTATACTATCATAATGACCCTCATTCATATTTTCTTCGTCTATCGTTTTCGGTATTGTCTGTTCTTGAGTATTATCGCAAACTGGTGTTGTTATTAACTGATTTTGTGTTGGATCTTTTCCAAAACCTGGGGTTATTGTAGCTCTTCTGACGACTTGTTCATCTAAGTATCCGGTGTCTGAATAATAATTATTATTATAATTATTGTTTCCCTTCTCATCCTCATCTCTTCTTAAGTGCTCTACGTGTGCCCTTGCCACATGTCCTGTGATCTGGTTCTTAATACTATACGATACATTTCCTAGCTTTTCTAAAACGTAATAACCTGGAACCCAACGAGCATCAAACTTAGAGTTCCTTCTATGCTTCTTGTAATAATCTCTATCACCAACTTTAAATTCCTGTAATTTTGTATTCACGTTTCTGTACTTTTTCTGTATTTCTCTAGCTTTAATTATATTATTCTTTAATCTTAGGTGTGCTTTATGCATTTCTTGTATGATGGTCTCTTGAAAGTCTTCCCCCATATATTTCCGTCTTGGTTTTAACAGATTATCTATAGGTAGTATTGGTTCTCTCCCGTGTATTAAATAGAATGGTGAAAACCCCGTACTCTCATTTTGATTTGTGCGTATAGCGCTAAGCGCAGATCCTAGGAATAGATCCCAATCTTTTTCATGTTCATCGACAATCTTTGATATTACATCGTACAATGTCCTATGTTGTCTTTCGTTCCTAGCATTTGAAGAAGGTCTATAGTATGAGGTCTTTATATGTTGTATATTCAAATCTTTTAATAACTTTTCAAATTTTTTATTCACAAATTCTTTACCATTATCCGTAAGTACACTTTGTGGGCAACTAAACCTTGGTATGAATTCCTGTAAAAAGATATTAATGATAGTATCTGCGCTCTTATCTGGGATTGCATAGATTTCCGGCCAGAGACTATAGACGTCCACTATATGAATCAGATACACATTCCCTGACAATGTTCTAGGGTGAGGACCTGATATATCTAAACTAACTTTTTGCATAGGAAACTGAGGAATATCTGTATCTTGTAGAGGACACATAATTGTTTTCATATTCCTTAATCTGCATCTTTCACACGTATCAACATATTTGCAAGCAGTTTTAAATAAATTCGGCCAATAATATTTATTCGTGAGAGCTTTCACTAACTTATCACGACCTAGATGACCATTCTTATCATGATATGCTTTTAAAACTTCACTTTCCAAATGTTTGGAATATATTTCCTTAGCTGTTCGTTTCTTTCACTCATGTAATATAACTGTTCATCCTCTTGCAAAACTAAATAATTCTTCTCATACTTATTCTCCTCAGTTTCTTTTAATTTCTGTTTTATTTCTAAGATTTTTGGATCTAATTCTTGTTCCTCTTTCATATTGAATTGTGCTAAATGTGGGTCTTCTGCTCTAAGTTAGACTCTTGATCCGACGGTAAACTCTCAAAATCTTCTCTATTTTTTATGGGAGAATCTAGATATTTACTTGCCAGTTTCGGTCGTCAAATTTCCCGGGTTCACCTTCATCTTCTGTGTCTCCTGATGACTGTGGATACGGGATCCTAGACAATAAATCAGCACATGTGTTAATTCTACCTGGTATGTATTAAATTTTTGTATTGTATCCCTGTAGATTCAATGCCCACGTCTGTATTTTCCTGTTCTGACTGGAGCTTCTAACAGAGTTTTTAAAGGCATGTGGTCAGTTCTAAAAAACAATTTGCGTTTGTAGATAGTATTAAGTTTCTTAGAGCATAATGAATGCTAAGCCTCTTTCTCGATAGTCGACCATTTGCGCTGAGACCTGCTAGTTTATGAGACAAGAAATAAATTGGCCTTTCTTTTTTAACCCTGGTATTCCAGATTCTTTTCCTTCATATGGTTAAACCCAAAACACGCTCCTATAGCATTATCTGAAGCATCTGTATATAGTATTAGCTGTTTATTCAAATCTGGATGCGTCAATAGTGGTACTACTGTTAAATTTTTTTTAAAAACTCGAACGCTTTTTGACACTCTCACCCCACTTAAATCTAGTATATTTGCCAGTTAAGTTAGTAATAGGTTCTGCTATTTTTGAAAACCCTGGAATAAAGCGCCTATAATCCCCAAGGTTCCGATAAAAGCACGAACTTCTTTTACGTTAGTTGGAGGAGGAACTCTTTAATAATTTTTTCTTGTCTTGGTCTGGTTTAATTCCGTTCTATTAAAAAATTCCCCAAATTTTTTTGTTTCTGTTTTTAAAACTCCATTTACTAAGCTTCAATTTAACATCATGTATTCTTAATCGTCGAATACTAATCTTACATTTTTTTAAGTGATCATCCAATCCCCTGCTGTATAAATTAGAATGTCGTCTATGTATGCCAATGCAAACTTTTGCATACCCTTTAAACCTCATTATTAACAGCATGTAGTGAGATGGAGCCTTCAAACCCCAAAAAAAGGCTTTTCGTAAGAATTCGTAAAAACCCATATGAGTACAGAAAGCACTTTTCTTTTGAGCATCCTCTGACATCGGGATACACCAGAATCCTGATCTTGCGTCTAGTGTTGTGAAAAATGTAGAGCCATTGAGTAAACCCAAAATGTCTCAATCACCGGCAATGGGTACGCTACATTCTTAGTGATTTTGTTCAATTTCCGGTAGTCACAGCAGAATCGATGTGAACCATCGGCTTTGGTCACGATGAAGATCGGAGATGACCATTCCGACTTTGATCTGGTTATTATTCCTGCTTTCAACATGTCTTCTATTGCTTTTTCGACAATTTCTCTATTCCTTAAGGGAGTTCTATATGGTTTTAAACTAATTGGTGGATGATCTCCCGTATCTATTTCCATTGTAACTGTTTTTGTCCTTCCCAATTCTAAATCTTTAAATTTGCAAATACATCCTGATTTTCTTTTATAAGTTGTTCTAATACTTTCCTATTTTCTGGTGGAGCTTTTTACTGTGCCAACATTCTTGTTCTCTTGTCATTTTGTCTAATGAATGTATTGGGCTATATTTCTTCTAAATGGAGGATCAATTCATCCTTCTGCACGTCCCTTTTTTCCGCGTCTGCGTCTGTTATTAATTCTTTCACTGGGAAATTTCTGAATGATTTGTTCCCGGCATTTCTACTCTATCTGTTGCTAATATGTCTTTAATGTTATGTTCTATTTTGGCTATTACACATCCTCTGTATAATCAAATTTCTCTACCTGTGTTGTTAAAATCATTACTGGAAAAGTTAAGTGTTTATCTAATGATATTATTCCATCCGGAACTTCTAGACCAGGCTCATCAATTACCCCCCTTTGCAATCAGTGATTCAACTGTGTGTCCTGCTACATAATATGGGTTTCTCTTTACCTTGCTTGTATCAAATTAACTGACTGTGGTTTTAACGTCGTAGACATTTTAACTCTAACCAGTCCCGATATATGCTTGTCTTCTTCCAATCTACATATACGTCCTTGAATTTTAATTTGTGTTAATCAAAGAAAAGTCTTACCCGTTTTTTTTTAAAAAATCTCTTCCTATAAGCATATTTCTATTTAAATCTTTCACTACATGAAAAAGATGTCTTACTTTGATCCCTCCTAATTTAAAATTGATCATTGTTTGTCCAATTACTTGTAAATTCTGTCCTGTAACAGAGTGAAGATTTTTTATGACTTCTAAATATTCTACAATTTCTCATTATTTTATATGAAAAACTTTTTAATTACACTAACCTGAGCTCCTGAATCAATTAATGTACGAACTCTATATTTTCCTATTTCTATTATACATGAGCTGGGATCTGTTTTTTTTTCTGTAAACTGTTTGAAATTTTATCTAGTTGAAAGTATTTCTACTCGTCCTACTATGCCTGTTATTAATTATTCTTTAAAACTTGGGACCTTGTTATTTTCCCTCCTATACAGGGCCTATTTAATAGGTAGGCGCCGTTTTCCTGCGTTCTTGTACTTGTAAATCTTCTGTGTCTATCTTCGAGATTCCCCTTTACCTTTCTATTGCCATTTCTACTTTGTATATTCGACTGACACGCCTGTTACCACAAAAGCGAAAAATGTGTCCCCGTGGACCACAAAACCAACAGACTATATTTGTGTTATTTGTGTTACCTACCGTCTCACTTGTAGGATATCTCATTTGTCCTCTTCCATCATAAGCATTTCTATTACTACCCTGTAATGTCTGTATACTTCCTCTCCTATTCCATCCGAACCTTGTTTGTCCTATCTCCATAGGCTCCTCAATCCTGTCTTCTCGACTAGTTCCTATTTCTCGTCCTGTTCTCAATCTAAATCTACGTCTCAAATTTTCTTCTTGTACCGCAATATCTACAGCTTGTGATAACCTCTCAGGGTTTTCTCTCATCAGCTTAAATTTCAATCCATCGGATTTTGTGCCATCTACAAAAATCCCGACTAACATCCTCTCCACCTCTTCTCCTCGTACATTCTGTCCTAAGAATGCTTCTTCAGCCAGGTTAATCAACCTATCGCTGAACAATTGTACCGTCTCTCCAGTGTTTTGTTTGGACTGTCTTAACACCGAAAACGCATGTTGTGGGTCCGTTATTTCCGCGTACTTATGGGCCAGGTCGTCTTTAAACTGCTCCCATGTCTCATCTACTCTAGCCTCTAATTTTCTTCTGATATGATCAGAAACCGGTTCTGTTGCTGCCTGATAAGCAAGTTTCATTTTCTCTTCATCTGATGCTGACACCAAATATGCATATTTCTCTATGGAAGTTATCCACTTCTTAAATTCTCTTGCCTGTCCGCTAAACTTAACAATTTCAGTTGCCATTCCTTGTTGATTCATGACTGTGTTAAGCCTATCCATCACTGTTCCTACCCCCGTCAAAACTTGTGCCAATGAATCTTGTTCTGGCATGCTGAAATATTTCGGTATACACTAATAAAATCAAATTCACATTTGTAACAAGCTACTTTAAAGATATGATCGTATTTACTTTACACAATAGGAATTGTTCAACCAGTCAATGGTACCTAAAATGACATTTAAGGTTTATTAATTACCATTTTCTCTGCTCCTGATCCAAGAAAGATGAATTCCTCTATGTCCGCTGAAAATTTTCTCGTCAGGTAGAACTCAAACGCTAGGAGTCTGTTGAAACGATCATCCAACCGATCACTCAACTTCAGGGAGTTTCTTCTTCCAACGTCTCGTCTCAAGTTTCAGTAACTTCAGCCCCTGGTTGGGCCCCTACCAGCCTTGCAGCCTTCTCTTTCACCCGATAACAGGGCACATCAAAGCGACGTCTTGAAAACTGGAGTAGCTCAGTAAAGCGATTGACTTTGGGTCCCCTCTTCAGTAGGTCGGCAGCCCAGTCTGCCTCTCCCACTCCGAGAGTTCCCTAACAATATCGCTTCTGTTGATGAGCCTTCTCATTTCTTCTTATTTTTCAAATGAGCGATTGACTTGTTGGACTTGTTCAAGGTCACGATTCAACGGCTTTCAGTTCGCTCTCAGGCAATCTTGATGTACAGTAGATACTGCTCTCTCAGTACAACGTCTCTACTTGATTATATTTGCTTTGAAGTTTCTTCTTCTTGAGCCTCTTGTTTCGAAGGAGCCAGAGAAAACGTGCTGGCTGTTCCTATTCTTTTGCTCAGTAGGATGGTAACAATCGCACAGCAACCCGGTATGGCAAGCCGGTTTTCATACCTCTCCTGATAACAACTGCCTGTACAGCTAGGATTCTTGATAGCAGGTCCGTACAGCGAGGTTCACTGAAGAATACTTACAGACAACCACCCCTAGCCGGGCTTTTGGCTGCTGTAACTCTCACAGACAACGTAGTGGCCATTTATCAAACTCGTTTGAACGTTCAATATAAGTGTAGAACCGTGCCGTAATCCTGTCTCCGGGCAATTGATACGAGCAGAACCATGATCTTCATAATTTTGGAGCTACTTCGATGTGTTACACAGTAGACAGCGTGTTGAGATTCCGCGACAATCCAAGTAGGAATCCTGAGTCGTGGGCACCATTTCGTCCTCTGTAACAAAGCGCACACAGAGAGGACTAACAAGTTCTGCTGGTTGAATATAAATCGAGCTTTATTTCAAATTGATGGCCACTACAAAATATTATCACAATTCCGTACCGATGGCGACTTCTCTTCCCTAGTCTTAGGTGTTATCTGCCCCCCTAACAACAAGCCACGTCACGACTTGAGCATCTTTCTTCCCATTCCATCCTGATGCTCAAGCGTGCTGTAGCTTTTCACACCTAACTCACACATTCTGCTACAATAACACCAATGATAGAAATACAATTGTTAGATATTACATTAGTTTATCACCGCATAATCATAATCATTTATAAATTCATTTATTTAAAATATCATTTCTAAACTAACCCAACCATTTAGGAATTAACATCATCTTATTTACAAATAACACTTTAAGGTAGTTAACTCTATTCTCTTAAATGAAAGTAATTAGTTAGATTATTTCCCTTGGGATAATTTAGGACAGCACACCAAATCATATTAGTTACTATTGCAGGATCGGTGACAAACCACCCTCATAACCTTGTATATTTTGTATAGACATGACACGTGCAAACAAAACGCACAGTCATTTGGCGTGATTACTGTTATAATTCAGCCAATCATTTATTGTAAATATGTAATGTTCATGTATTTGATGCTATAAAACATATTTTAATGACGAGTCAATGTGTGAGCAAAAGGAGAGTATGAAAGCGAGTGAAAGATGTATGCAAGAGGAATAAATGAGAGGAGAGAAAGTGAAAATAAGTAAACATAGAAAGAAAGAAAGTGAGAGAGAAAGGTAGCGGCACATTTTTTTTTCACCGCTGGAAACGTCTTATTTTGACTTGTCTGTGTCATCTGTGTAACCAATGTGTTGTCTAGTTTTTATGTGTGTTACTGCCATACTTTAATAGATTAGAGAGGGAATATACTTTGAGCTTCTTAAAGCGGAGTTGTGGTCATAAATAAGAATAACATACGTTTGTAACCACAATAAACCGATTTACGGCGCTCGAAGGAACACACACATTTAATACACTAATGCATACACAGGGTAGAAATTGATGTACACTGTAGTTTATTAGTAAACACGCAAACAAACAGGAAAACAAACACATAAAAGTTGCACACACTATTTGTTTCAAAGAACAACAACTTAAATTCAGGGGACACAATAACTTCTTAAAAAACCTTAATGTAACATTGAAAATAGCTTTTCACAAGCGGAAGCGAGAAGGTGAAAAGTAGAACTGTGTGTATATGAGTTGGAGGGGATATTAATGGGAACATGAACATTTTATGCTCATGTGTTGTACTCATAATAGAGTCAACTTGTATTTGGGTTGTCATTTTGGGCAATATGAGGACAGGTCGAGACAGAAGTCAATGGGCGAAAGTCAAAAGACATAGGGTCAAACGACGGAAGCCAGGACATAAGTCATAAGACAACGGTTCCGGTTCAAAACAATTCCCAAAGATATCTATAGAACCAACTATACTGATACATGGGCTACTCAATTAGCCGAGTGAAAAGATAGAACAGTGTGAGTAAAGAAAGAAGAGAGTTGTTCTATCCCCAAACGAGAGATTTATAACTTATTGGATATCTGACAAAATTGGACATCAAATTTTTCTTTGTGACCATACGTGTTACAAACATGAGTTAAAGGGGAGTAACACTTCACAGAGAGGAGGGGAGCCTGTCAGAATCTCCAATAAGGCCTTAGAGAGTTAATAAGAGTGAACACAAGTCTAGTAGGGAGACACCAGACAGGAGAGACACCAGCGCTATAAATAGCTTCACAAGGGGACACATTTGTGTCAACCAAGGGGGCAATAAGGACAAGTGAGCGAGGGCTTCCCCAAGCCATTGGGAAGCATGGCCTTACGAGTAACCGTGAAGTGCCCGGTTACTCAAGTTCACGAGCCGGCGTACTTGGGACTCCATGCACGCAAGACTAGCTACTGCACGGAGGGGACAGCGTCCGTGCTTGACCACGCAATGTGTAGCGTGTGGACAGACCCGACTGGAGACGATAGAGAGTAGACGTGTTCTTGACAAATGCTATAGGTGTCTAGGCAATAGGCAAATATTAGGCTGTAGATTTAGATTGTGATTACTAGCATCATTTCTCACCACTTCATTGCATTCATGTTGTGTAATGTTAATGAAGCATACCGCTCGCAGAGCTATTAAATTGCTAGCTCTAAATAAATTGCATTCCTTTTGCAAATGTCACGAGTTGTTATTTCGTGCGGTGCAAAAGTAGGGGAGTCCTGAAAGACCTGTAGCAAGCAAGTGGCTGACAGGTGTAGACTTGATCTCCCAGGACTTGAAGTCTGCGCAGAACAATTCTGGCAAATACTATTCCAACAATACACAGAAGTGAGATACCCCTATAGTTGTTACAGTCGCTCCGATTGCCCTTGTTCTTGTACAGCGTTATGATGTTTGAATCTTTGAAATCCTGTGGGACTTGTCCTTCTCGCCAGCATAGCTCTATTAGCTGGTGGATCTGTAGAGTGAGTGTGTCTTGCCCACTCCTGATAACCTATATTGGAATACCATCCTTACCTGAAGCCTTGCCAGATGCAAGTTCATTTATAGCACACTTAACTTCTGTTATGGTGGGAAGTGTGTCCAGGTGGTCAAGAGTTGGTAGAGCCTCTATGGCGTTGAGGGCATCATCCTCTAGTTTGGTCTCACTTGAGTAAAGCTCTAAATAGTGCTCTACCCATCTATCCATCTGCTGTTTCTTATCAGTGATGATTTCTCCAGTCAAGGTTTTCAGTGGTGCACTCCTTTTGATCATGGGACCACAAGCTTTCTTTACCCCTTCATACATGCTTCTGATGTTTCCCTTATCACTTGCGATTTGAATGGACTCACATAACTTGATCCAATAGTTATTCGCACACTGCCTGGCAGCCTTTTGCACATCCTTCCTTGCTTGCGTCAGCTCACTCAGAGTGTTAAGCGTTGGTCTTTCCTTGTTTCTTAAGAGAGCTATCTATTTTTTATCAATCAAGGGCTGCAGTATCTGGCTGTTTGCCGCAAATCAGTCCTGCCTCTTATGATCCACAGTGCCGTAAACCCCTACCGCTGTTTTATAAATAGTTTTCTTAAGTTTACTCCATTTATCATTTACTATACAATTTTCTGATGTATCAGTGAAAGCGTCTTCAGGTTGCTGTTGAAATTCAAAGCACTTTCCAGGATCATGAGTGTTAATAATATTAATCCTGGGGCTAGATTTGTGTTTAGCTGTGTAGATTCTCTTTGGTCTCAGTATAACCCTTGCAACAACCAACGAATGATGTGTATCACAGTCAGCACTGTGGTAACTTCGAGTTAATAATGTATGTTCAGATGTTGTCTCCGTGTGATAATGAAGTCCAGCTGATGCCAATGGCCGGATCTTGGATGTTTCCATGCGACCTTATGCAACTCTTTTGTTTTAAAAAAGGAGTTTGTAATACATAGGTCATTTCTTGTGCAATGCTCCAGCAGCCTTTGCCCATTATCATTCATGCGACCGATGTTGTATTTTCAAAGGCACACTGGCCATGAACTCGAGTCCTTTCCCACGCAAGCATTGAAATCACCGAGCATATAAATGTAGTCGGATTTTGGAACTGCTTTGATCACAGAGTCTAGCTGCTCATAGAACGTAGCCTTCACATCATCAGAGGAAGCGAGTGTTGGTGCATATGCAGTGATAATGGTGGCAAATCAACAAGAGGTTGCCAATCGCAGGGATAATAATCTTTCATTACCTCCAGCTGGGATATCAATCATTCCCAGTAGCGAATTCTCCACTGTAAAGCCCACACCATGTTGCCATTTTCTGCCCACCCTCTACCTTCTAAAAAAAGGTGTAATTGTTTTCCCTGTGTGACTCTTCCTCAGCGAGGCGAGTCTCCTGCAGGCCAGCAATATCAATGTTAAGACGATTGAGTTCAGCATCAACCACAGCCGTTTTTCTCACATCATCAATATTTGTCAAGTCAGTAGAAAATCCTGAACGCATGGTTCTTACATTCCAGGTTGCAAGCCGTAGCTTGAGGTTTCTATTATTCTTTTTATTAGTAGCCTACCTGGTGCATTGGTTTTACAGCCTGCGATTCAGATTTTTGTCCTAGCCCCAAGCACCCATTGAAGCAGGCAGGCTGTGGCGGATCAACACCCCAATTGGCCGGGGGCTGCCCAGCTTGAGGCGGGCGGTAGCTGATCAATGACACCTGTAGGTGTCTCCCACCGTCAGAGACAACGCGTGGCGCCCCATGTCTACGCCAACTGACAAGGACTTATAACCCGTAACAGTTGCCTCTCGCTTTGATTCCGAGACCGGTTAAGACCAGGGATGGAGTTATTGCCTCTCCATACCATGGACAGACAGAAAAACCAATGACCAAGTACTACAGGAGACAAATGAACATCGTAAACTGATTAGAGAAATTAGACGTAGACAGTCAAAATTTTTTGGACATGTTATGAGAAGAAATGGATTGGAGAACTTAGTGACAACTGGCAAGATCGAGGGGAACAGACCAAGAGGAAGACCGAGAGGAAAATACCTGGATGGCTTGGCCACATGGTTTGGACGAGACAGGAACACTGAGCTGATCCACGACACTGGTGATCGAGTGAAATGGCGAGTCATGACCGCCCACGCTTTCCGGCATGGCACATGATTGATTGATTGATAGCACAAAGCCTGGGCTAAAATAAAGAAACCATGTGTTGCCCATGCAGCATGATCCCTCTCTCGGCCTGCCTAGTTCACTCCAGAGGAAAGTTGACACCTATACATCTGGAACAAGACAAGCTGCAGAAGCTGCCGGATCAGCAAAGCAATGCTCTAACTGTCCGCCTGTCAGAGCTTCGATCCTAGACCAGCTGCCAACCAAGGCTTAGGGCCTGGTCTGTCCTGCCATGACTATTTTGTCTTTGGGTTGCATTTCCTCGCACCAGGATAAGGCTTGTACCCTCCCAATTGCGCTCTTCCGCCCGAAGCCGTTGGCACAATGTGGGGTGTCGGGTTTGGTAAGCGCCGCCCAACATTCGGCGCTGACAGAAAGCAGGTAGTACCGTCTACTGTCATACGGTAGCTCAGTCATATCTGACTAAGACCTGACCCAATATATATATTAGTGAGTTAGTCGACAGAACATCCTCATTTGCACATCGAACCATTCAGTCCATAAGTGCTCGGATCTTCTCCTCAGCAAATCCCGCAGCGTGTAGCGATCATCATCATCAAGTGCCGTGCCGACTGGCGTAGGCGTTCATGGCTCTCCACAGATCTCTGTCCTTGGTTTTTCTAGATCAACTCTGTTATTGATATTCTTGCATGCCACCGTCGCAATCCATCCAGCATCATTTCTCGTGGTCTGCCTCTGCCTTTTACTCCCTCGATCTTTCCAGTTGTCACGATGTACTCCAGGGCCTCTCTTCTCATCACATGACCAAAAAAAAAAAAAAAAAACGCTGTTTGTCTCTTTCTTATTGTTGTATATAATGTTCTAGTTTCGCCAGCCTCTTTAAGGGATTCGTTATTAGTTACTTTGGCCGTCTAAGGAATTCGCAACATTCGTCTAAGGAACCACATCTCTGTTGCTGCCAATCTCTTCCTAACCTGTTCATTTATATTCCAAGATTCACAGCCATATAGCAAAACAGGTTCTATAGAGCACCTCATCACTCTCTTTCTACATTCAATGATAGCGACTTATTGCATAAGATATTCTTCATCTTTGAAATGCAGCCTTTGCTTGCCCTATTCTGCTCTTGATCTCTGTTGTGTATAGTCCATCTGATGTTATAAATGTCCCTAGATATTTAAAAATATCCACTTGGTGAAGAATTTTCCCTTCTATCTCTATTTCACATTTGGGTGTCACCTGTTTCTTTTTTTACCACCATTGTTAATGTTTTCTTGATATTCAAGGGGAGAGCTTTCTTTGCACTCTCTGTTACTACAATGTCCAACAATTGTTGTAGATCTGTTTCATTATCCGCTATCAATACTGTGTCATCTGCATAGCGTATATTATTTATATTATAACCTCCAAATATTATTCCTGGCTTTTCTTTGATTGCCCTCATTATTACTTCGCTATAGAGGGAGAATAGATCTGGTGACAAAACACATCCCTGTCTTTCTTACTCCCAAATTTATGTGTTCATAATTTTCTTCTTTATTTCCCAATTTAATTGATGCGTTTTGGTTCCAGTAAATAGTTTTTATTATTCTGAGATCGTTCCCATCAATGTTAATATCTTCCAACATTTTAATCAGTTCAGCATGTTTTACTTTATCATATGCCTTAGTATAATCTATGAAGCACAAATATATGTCTTTCTTTGTCTCTACTGATCTTTCTAGTAGTGTTCGTAATGATGCATTGCATTGTTTGTACATTTTCCTTCCACAAATCCATACTGTTCTTCACCAATTTCCAATTTTATTTTCTTTCTTGTTCTTCTCATTACAATTCTGAGTAGAAGCTTAGTGACATGATTTCTGAGGTTAATTGTACGAAAATCTTCGCATTCAATTGCTCCAGGTCTTTTTGGTATGGCTATAAATACAGATTTCAACATAACTCATCTCATCTCATCATGTTCCTCTTGTACCTTGCGGTGTCGAGGTGAAGTATAAACTTCGTGAGAGTGTCCGACTTATGGGCTTCATATATCGATATTCCCATGGACTCTGCTATTCCCTCCGTCCAACGTTTACGTGGTCGGCCTCTTCCTCTGTTTCCATCTGGTCTGTACATCATTGCTTGTTGTGGTATACTGTTGACTGGTAACCTACTTGCATGGCCAAACCATTTGACTTGCTGCTTTCTAATAAAATCTAGTGCTGCTTTAACCCCCACTTTAGTCCTGATTTCTTCATTTCTGATCTTATCTCTTCTTGATACGTTGAGTATTCTTCTCAGGAACCTCATTTCTGTGTTGTGATTTTTATTTTCTCTTTTTCTGTCATTGTCCAGGTTTGGCATTGGTAGCATAGAGTTGGTAGGAAGATTGTGTTGTAAAGTGCTTAATTAGTAGTTACTGATACATGTTTGTTCTTTAGCATTGGTGCCATTTGTCCGAATGAGTTGATTTGCCTTATTGCACCTATTTTCGATCTCGTCTTCTGATCTGCCATTTGATGATATTATACTTCCCAGGTACTTGAAACTCTTCACTTGTTTCAAGGGATGTTCGTTTAAGTGAATTGTTGTTGTTTGTTCTTCTTTAGTTATAGTCATTACCTCTGTTTTGCTTGTGCTCATTTTCATGTTATGTTCCCTACACATTTCATTTAGACTATTCATGTGGTCTTGTAATTCAGCTTCTGATTTTGCTATTAACGCTTGGTATAAATCCACTGCTATAAATATCATTCAACATTTTGGTTTATATATCTACTGCAAATTCTCCCATTACTTTTGATTCTTCTATTGTGAATCCATGTGGCCCAGTTGATTTTCCTTTCTTCTTATGCTTGATAGCGTCATCAACTTCTTCTTTTAGAATAGGTGGACCTTCTAAGTTACTTTCTTCTGTTAATTCTGCCCTTTCTCCATTATATAATTCTCTTATATACTCATTCCACCTCATCATTATAGCATCTTCCTCCAATAATATATTTCCTGTTTTTGATTTTAAACAACGTGTATTTATTCTTATATTTCTTCCTGTAATCTCATTGATTTGTTTGTCCATATTTTTTGTATGTTTAATATAACCAACTTTCGTTTTCCTTCACACAATTATTTCTTATTTCTTTATTTATCTCATTCACACACACACACACACACACACACACACACACACACACACACACACACACACACACACACACACACACACACACACACACACACACACACATATACATGTATAAAAACATATATATAGATCTACATATATACAGTCCAACATATACAGTCCAACATATGTACAGTCCAACATATGTACAGTCCAACATATATACAATCCAACATATATGAAGTCCAACATATACAGTCCAACATATATACAGCCCAACACATATTCAATCCAACAAATATACAGTCCAACATATATATACAGACCAACATATATTCAATCCAACATATATACAGTCCAACATATATACAGCCCAACACATATACAGTCCAACATATATACAGCTCAACATATATACAGCTCAACATATATACAGCTCAACATATATACCATCCAATTCGTGAAATGATTTCGACACGCAACCTCTCTCTCTCTCTCTCTCTCTCTCTCTCTCTCTCTCTCTCTCTCTCTCTCTCTCTCTCTCTCTCTGTGTGTGTCTATCTCTGTCTGTATCGCTGTCTCTGACTCTGTCTATCTCAGTCTCTCTCTCTCTCTCTCTCTCTCTCTCTCTCTCTCTCTCTCTCTGTGTGTGTGTGTGTGTCTATCTCTGTCTGTATCGCTGTCTCTGACTCTGTCTATCTCAGTCTCTCTCTCTCTCTCTCGGGTGTGTATGCCTATGTCTCTGTGCGTGTGTGTATGTTTGTGTATGTTCGTGTGTGTATAGCTATATGCATGTGTTTGTATGTGCGTGTATGTTTATGCGTAAGTGTGTATGTGTGTGTATCTGCGTATGTGTGTGTATGTGTGTATGTCCGTGTGTATGTGTGAATGTATATGTTTGTATGTGTGTGTATGTGTGTAATGTGTATATGCGTGTCCGTTTCTGTGTATGTGTATGTATGTGTGTATGATTTTATGTGTGTGTACATGAATGTGTGTATATGGGTGTGTATGATGCGTTTATGTGAGTTTACGATTGTGTGTTTGTGATGTATGAGTGTGTATGTGTATATGTATATTGATGTGTGTGTGTGTGTGTGTGTGTGGGGTATGTGTTTATATGAGTGTGTATATGTGTGTGTATGTGTAATGTGTATGTGTGTGTATGTGTGTGTCTGCTCGTGTATGTGTATATGTTTTGTGGGCATGTATGCATTCATGCCGTGTATGCGAGGGTGTGTGTATTTGTATGTTATTGAGTGTGTGCATAACTGTGAGAGTTTGTGCAAATAATGTAAGGATGTATGCAGGTATGTATGTGTGCGTGGGTGTTTCTTCTTCTTCTTCTTCTTCTTCTTCTTCTTCTTCTTCTTCTTTCTTCTTCTTCTTCTTCTTCTTCTTCTTCTTCTTCTTCTTCTTCTTCTTCTTCTTCTTCTTCTTCTTCTTCTTCTTCTTCTTCTTCTTCTTCTTTCTTCTTCTTCTTCTTCGCTCGCTTAAATTCGAGCGTACCCATTACACACTGTTTAAAGTAGTAAAGTACTGAGCTTTGCGTGTGGGCTTGCTTTCCCTTTTACCGGTGTCCCTCGCCATTCACGGGAGCCCACTCCGACTTCAGAGGTTACGTGTGTGTTTATGAATGCGCATATTTATGTTTGTCTGCCTGTCTCATAACATGATAATATGCATTGTTTATGTTTACAACATCCAGTTGACAATGTTGTTTTCCTATGTGAATGTAACACGCACAATTGATGAACGAAAGATGAGTGATTGAAAGGGCCGAATGTAAGACAGGCCTACGTTTGTTTTTTCTCGTCGCAAGCTAGTGCTGTATCAAAGGCTGGCCTGCCCTAGTTGTCATACATACTTGTGAATACTGTTGTTGACAAGCATTAATGTCCTCTTACATCAAACACCCGACTTTGCATCTGTCGATTGATCCTCATTTACACACAGACGTCGATTATGATGTTCGTGGAAATACACTTGAAGTATAATTACGGGGCGTGTGGATGAAACTGTCCAAAGGATGCAAAGTAATTGTTGTAAATATATCCCTTGCGTGTTTGCTTGCCTCTAGCGTGTAATCTCTCTAACATGTATGGTATCTATAACTTGTGTGACCACTATAACTTGTATGCCTAGTCGATAAACTGTACTAGGTGACGATAAACTGTATGATGTGTCGCTAAACTGTATGACGTGTCGCTAACCTGTTTGACATGTAGCTAAAATATATGAAGTGTCGCTAAACTGTACGACGAGTCGCTAAACTATATGGCGTGTTGTCGCTAAACTATATGACATATCGCTAAACTTTTTGACGTGACGCTAAACTGTATGACTTGTCGCTAAACTGTGTGACGTTTCGCTAAACAATATAACGTGTCGCTAAAATGTATGACGTGACGCTAAGCTGATTCGTGCCTGAATGTGCGCTGCTCCTGGATTCCCCAAAGTATTTATAGCAAGTATTTTCTGATACAAAACTATGTATTTCCTGGGCGAATTACATATGTTCTCATTGTTGTACTTAGCACGTGTATCTGAAGAACTTCAATTTCTGTGGATACTTGGTCTTCCATAAGCAGACTTGCTGGAAGTTTCCACAGGTGCAATATATTTAATAGTTATTAGGTCACAGCCGGCTCATTTGCGAAGGAGTTAAGACCGCAGTTCGATATCCCGCAACCCGCGTTCGAAACTAAACTAAACTGCACGCTATATGGCAGCAGACCGCGTTGCGTTTTTTTAACGAAATGGTATGGGTGCCAATCGTTCAGAAATCAATGGGAAACTACTGAACGCAAACTTGCCAAGATATCACAACGTAAAAAATGCTGGTGTTGACTGAAACGTACTGTAAAGGATATGCAAGTAAGTTTTTAAAAAATTTTTTTTATTGGTGACAACTATAGTGTAAGTCGCATAACGTTCACATATCAGGTTCAGTCTACCACTACTCTGGAAGGGCAGAATTTCAGACGGGCCTGCGTGCCCAATTCTTAACCCTTTAAAAATAAAGATTTTCGTTCGTTCGTACCAGTACTAAACTTAACTCGTCTGGGGCCGTTGGGGCAGGGTTTTGCATGCGATTTGACCTGGCCGGATTTTCCCAGATTGTTAAAGAAGCTATTATGAACCGTATTTTTCGTGGCGGACGTTTGTGTTGGCATTCTGGCGGTGGAATTACGCACAGTGTACCTGTTCTGGCTGTTGGCTTGCCGAGACTCCTGTCTATTTTCACTTTTCACATTGGGCAGTGAGGATCATTTTGTGCACGGGAACGGAGCTATAATAGGGACGAAACGTTGCCGTGAAGTTGGAACGCGACTAACTAGCTAACTAACTAACTAACTAACTAACTAACTAACTAACTAACTAACTAACTAACTGACTGACTGACTGACTGACTGACTGACTGATTAATGGACTAACTGACTGGACTGACTGACTGACTGACTGACAGACTGATTGACTGACTGGCTGACTGGCTGACTGACAGACTGACTGACTGACTGACTGACTGACTAAACAATCTATAACAGTTAACAGAGTAAAACAGTTTCAAGATATTATAGTTAGTTAGTATTAGTGATATTTCAAGAATTTAAAAAAAAAGTGTTTGATGAATGGTAAAATTATAAAACATAATTGAGCGAAGATTTATATTTCATGTTTATTTGCATGCAATTTTAGTTAAGATTGCAGGTAAACAGCCACATATGATTGAGCAATCACATATCAAGCACATCCAACTTCATACAAACAGAGTAGTGGGACATATTGGCATGGAGAAGTGAAGACGATGGTCGGAGACTTACGGTCAGAGAGAGGAAGCGACATTACATCTACGGGAAGGATGGATGTTTAACCGATATTGTACCAAACAAACAAACATTAGGTTTGGGTCAAGCAAAAATGTATAGAGGAAAATGGGAAGTTATAACTTTAAAGTTATTAATATAGTAGCAGAGATGTTGTATTATAACGCAATGACATCATATCGGCTATATATAAGCCCACGGCAGATACGGGATGTCGCTTAATGCCATTAATCATCCTATGACACTTAGTCAGTTAAAAGAGTAACCGTTATAGGTCTAGACTTGACGTGGGGTAGATTTAGTGTTTTCTGTCGAAACAGGAGAAAGCTTGGTATAACTTGAATCTCAGCGGATTCCATTAGATAGTGTCAGTTTGGCAGTCAAAGCCTCGGGGGGCTTTGTCATAGTTGTTCCACTCATTTATATTAGTCTTACTGCGATCCCTACCATGTTACTTGTTGTAAAGTGTGTAACATATATTTATGCTAAACGATTAAATCTTTGTATTAACTAATGTATATACTGAATGCCTTTTAAATATTGAAATGTTGTGATGACATAGTTATATGCCCGGTCATGCTGCTATTGATATAGTTAATTTAAATTAATTAAATTCATTCGATTAAATTAATAAACATAAACTATTGTCCATATTCCATAGATAACTCATAAGCATAAATAAAACTACATGGTCGATTAAATGATTTTAGTTGCATGGCCTTCATAGGACGTAGCAGTCAACCCCAGCATTTTTGCTGTTCGTGAATCCTGGGCAAGGTTCTTACGTTCAGTAGTTTGCCATTGCTTTCTGAACGACCGGCACGTATACCTTTTTTGAAAAACCAGCACCGCTGTGATTCGAACCCGGGTATACGGGCTCACAAACCGCGTTCGCAAGACCTTAGCCATGGCGACCGGTAGTCAACTAATTCACATTTTAAGTATAAAACCACTAGGTTTTATTGTTCAGTCCACGCGTGCCAACACATGTTGCACGCGTAACATTGAGATGAGTTCACTAGAATCCTGCCATTCACCTCTAACAAAAAAAAAATGAATGGAATTTGAAATAAAAAATCGCATTCATTTTCACCCACAGAAGTACAATATTACAAAGGTACATGTATTAACCCGTGCATAGTGTAATTATTATTTTAACCAACCATTTTCTCGACTGCCTCCCTTTTGGCTAGCAGGAAAACATTTGAGACAGCTCTGAAATGTACATAATATTATGAATGATCATTTTTACTGTATGTGATATATATGGAACTTTAGAACCATATGCCCAGGATGTTCCACTGACCTGACGAATATTGATGTGAGAAAAACGGCTGTGATTGATGCCGTACTCAGTTGTCTTAACATTGATATTTCTGACCTGCATGAGACTCGCCACCCAGAGTAAGGGTCACTCAGGAAAAACAATTGCACCTTTATTTTGGAAGGATAGAGGGCAGGCAGAAAAAAGGCAACATAGTGCTTTGCAGCGAAGAATTCGCTACTTGGAATGACTGAAATTTCAGTTGGAGGTAATGAAAGAATATTATCGCTGCGCTTGCAACCTCTTGTGGTTTTGCCACCATTATTACTGCATATGCACCGATACGCACTTCCTCTAATGATGTGAAGGATACGTTCTATGTGGAGCTAGACTCTGTGATCAAGGCAGTTCCAAAATCCGACTACATTTATATGCTCGGTGATTTCAATGCTCTTGTGGGCAAGGACTCGAGTTCATGGCCAGTGTACCTTGGAAAATACAACATCGGTCGCATGAATGATAATGGGCAAAGGCTGCTGGAGCATTGCTCCAGACATTACCTATATATTACAAACTCCTTGTTTAAAACAAAAGAGCTGCATAAGTTCACATGGAAACATCCAAGATCCGGCAATTGGCACCAGCTGGACTTCATCATCACACGGAGACATATGAACCAAACATCATTAACTCGAAGTTACCACAGTGCTGACTGTGATACTGATCATTCTTTGGTTGTTGCGAGGGTTAGACTCAGACCAAAGAGAATGTACACAGCTAAACACAAATCTAGCCACATGATTAATAGTATGATCCTAATAAGTGCTTTGCGTTCCAATAGCAGCTTGAAGACATTTTCACTGATACATCCGAAAATTGTACAGAAAGTGAAAAGTGGGGTAAACGTAAGGAAACTCTTTATAAAACAGCGATAGGAGTTTACGGCGCTGTGGATTATAAGAGGCAGGACTGGTTTTCGGCAAACAGCCAGACACTGCAGCCCTTGATTGATAAAAAGAAGAAAGCTCTCTTAAAAAAAAAAAAAAAAAAAAGAACAACGCTTAACACTCTCAGTGAGCTGAAGCTAGCTAATAAGGATGTGCAAAAGGTTGCCAGGCAGTGTACAAATGACTACTAAATCAAGTTATGTGAGTCCATTCAAACTGCAAGTGATAAGGGAAACATAACATCAGAGGCATGCATGTACGAAGGGATAAAGAAAACTTGTGGTCCAATGATCAAAAGAAGTGCACCACTGAAAACCTTGACTGGCGAAATCATCACTAATAAGAAATATCAGATGGATCGATGGATAAAGCATTATTTGGAGCTTTACTCAAGTGAGACCAAACTAGCGGATGATGCCGTCAACGCTATAGAGGCAATGCCAACTCCCGACCATCTGGACACACTTCCCCCCATAACAGAAGTTAAGTGTGCTTTACATGAACTTGCAAGGCTCCAAGTAAGGATTGGATTCCAATATAGGATTTCAGAAGTGGGCAGGGCACACTCACTCTACAGATTCACCAGCACATAGAGATATGCTGGCGAGAAGGACAAGTTGCACGGGCGATCGAATCGACTGTAACAACTATAGGGGTATCTCACTTCTGTGTATAGCTGGGAAAGTATTTGCCAGAATTGTTCTGCGCAGACTTCAAGTCCTGGGAGATCATGTCTACCCCGAATAACAGTTTGGCTTTCGACAGAACCGGTCTACCATTGATATGACATTCTCATTGTGACAAATGCAAGAAAAATGCATGACGTGAACAGAATCAGCTACTGTTTATTGCCCTCATCGACGTCACAAAGGCATGTGATTTGGTCAGTCGTGAGGGTCTGTTCAAGGCATAAAGAAAATCGGCTGCCCACAAACTTTTCTATCCATTGTGGAATCGTTCCACACAGGCATGAAGGGTATAATCAAGTTTGATGGTGCAACTTCAGAAGAGTTTGAAATCAAGAGTGGAGTTAAGCAAGGTTGTGTACTAGCTCTCACCCTCTTTGGAATATACTTTTCACTTACTGAAATATGCCTTTCGTGATCAGGATGGTGGTATATACTTTCACTCACGCTGAGATGGCGGCTCTACAATGCTCATAGATTGAAGACTAAGACCAAAATTTGGAGGGTACTGATCAGAGAGAAGCATTTTGCAGATGATGCTGCAATTAAGACGCACTGTGAGGAAGAGTTACTTCTACTATCTGCATTCTCCAATGATTGTTCTGAATTTGGTTTAACAATTACCAAACGAAGACACAAATTATGTCACAAAGTGCGCATGGGGTACTATCAATCTTTATTGACGACGCCGAACTGGAGATAGTAGACCTTATTATATATCTAGGATCAGAGGTGAATAGCAAATTATCCCTAGATCAGGAAATCAACATCAGGATTGGCAAGGCAGCAACAACAATGATTCTGGTAGAACAGGAAACTTACTGCCAAAACAAAAGTCCTTGTCTCTCAAGCCTGTGTCCTTAGTACTTTATGGCAGTGAAGCCTTGTCAACTTACTCACACCAAGAGATAACGTTTAAACAGTTTTCATATGCGGTGTCTACGAAAATTACTTGGTGGCAAGACACAATGACAAATACTGAAGTATTGGAATGATCAGGCTGTGTGACGGGTTGTTTCATGCTCAATCTTCGTTGACTTAGATGGCTAGGACACGTTAGGAGGATGGATGATTGTAGAATACCAAAGGAAATCTTTTTTTCGGTGTGAATTTCAGATGGGTAAGAGATCTCAGGGTCGGCCTCTACGACGATAGAAAGATGTGTGTAAGCGGGACATGATTGATACAGGCATTGATAATGCACATTGGGAGCAATTTGCCGCTGATCTGTTGCATGGTGGGCAAATATCAGAAATGGAATTAAGACAAAGGAGAAAATGATTGCATGTAAGTCACACACCGAGCGTGCGAGAGGTAAGATGTAGCATGATGGTGGAAATGACCATGTGTTCACATGCATCCACTGCGGACGAACATTTATAGCATGAATTGTCCTGATCAGTCACATTCGCTACCATCATGGGTTGTAGTTATTATGCCTTTTGAAACACAATATAACAGACTGTCGTCTTCAGGACGGCAATTTGCCAATGGTCAGTTTGACAATCAAAGCCTCGAGGGACTTTGTTACTGCTGTTCCACATATTTATATTAGTTTTATTACGATCCCTACTCTATTACTTGTTGTAAAGTGCGTAAAGTAGTTTTATGTCAAATGGTTGAATCATTGTATAAATTAATGTATATACTGAATGTGGTTTAAATACTGAAATGTTCTGATGACACTGTTATATGCCCGGCCACGCTGCTATTGATATGTTTTGCATATCCTTTACAGGACTTCGCTGTCAACATCAGCATCTTTCAGCTGATTGTAGATTTCTTGGCAAAATTACGCTCAGTAGTGTGCCATTGCTTTCTAAGCGGCCGGCTCACATATCCCGTAAGTAGCGACGCGGAGAGAACCGCTTTCAATTCTCGCGCAACGTCACGTTACTTACCAGAGTATACGAGATTACGGAGAAAGTGGTGTAACCTCTAAACCACAGAGACTGGCCGCTATTGATATAGTTAATTTAAAATAATTAACTCTATTCGTTTCAATTAGTAATTAAAGTAAAGTATCATCCATATTTCATAGATAACTCATAAGCTTAAAGAAAAAATACATGATCTATTAAAGTATTATATTCAAACTAATTCACATTTCTAGAATAAAACCGTTCTAGCAGTTTTTGGAATGATGTTTATATACATATATCGCATACAGTAAACAACATTAGTCATACTTTTATGTACATTTTGAGTTGCTCCAAATGTTTTGCAGCCTGCCCACAGAAAGGCACAAAAGAAAATATTTGGTTCAAATAATAATGACAGTCATTGGCACCTTCCCATCTTGACAGACGATAGTTTGTGCATCAAAAAGGGCATTATAACTTTTACCCATGGCGGTAGCGAATGTGACTGATAAGGCCAATTCGCGCTGTAAATGTTTGTTCACAGTGGATGCATGTGAACACGTGGTCATTTCCACCATCATGCACCAGATATATAATAATATATAATAATGACAGTATGCATGGGTTAATACATGTACTTTTGTATTATTGTACTTTTGTGGGTAAAAATGGATGCTATTTATTTTTCAAATCCCATCCAATTTTGGTTTGGTGAAGGTGAATGACAGTAGTCTTGTGAACTCATGTAAATTTTCAGCGTGCAGCGTGCGATGGCAGGCATGGACTGAACGGAAGAGTTGAAAATATTATTAAAACGGTCGTTAGAACGGAGGCCGTCAAGAAACAGGACGCATCGGAAGCCGAGTTGGCGGTAGCAATATATTGCTGCCATGCGATTATTGAGTGATAGAATATTTTAGAATACAGTCTTAAGGGGGGTACACATTGTACGAGTGTTAATTGTATTTCTACTGACATCATTGCATATCTGATTTAATGATATATTATAGAAAGTGACACCTTTCGGTCTTATGTGAAGTGTTGTCGTATATCAATGTGTTGTTAATGAATGCAGAATAAGGAGAAAGAAGTCAAAGGCTCGTATAACATTTGTGGCAGCACCATAGAAATTTTTTTTTTTTTGGGTTGCGTATCCTTACGGGACGTTGCAGTCAACACCAGCATATTCAGCTGCTGTTGATGTACTGCGCAAGTGTTACGTTCAGTAGATTGCCATTGCTTTCTGAACGACCGGCTCCTATACCTTTTTCGAAAAAACCAGCACCGCTGTGTTTCGAACACGGGTATACGGGCTCACAAACCGCGTTCGCAAGCCCTTAGCCACAGAGACCGATGGCAGCACTATAACAAACTACTAAAGCCATGATATTTATTATCATGAGCATATTATCATATCAGAGCACATTATTTGAAGGAAATGCAATAGTGAAGAGCAGAAAATTGAATAAATAAAAAATGGAACGCAACATTCGGTCGGAAGTTTGAATCTTCAGAAGTTAAATAACATGTCAGCAAAGCAAAAGACTTATTCAGCAAAGTTAAAGAGTAATCCTACCCACCTTTGATACGATGACAATAATAAACCATAATTGTGTCCTACTAACCAATAATCATGTCCTCACAACTTTAAAAAGGTCGGAATGACCCCTGACATGTGTATGCAGAACTATGTCTCCAACAACATTGCTCTCTGTCATAAACCAGATCTACTGCCTTTGTTGCTAACACAAGTATATTGTCTATCACATCTTGAACCCATTTGAATCCATTTTATGGTCCACCTCTTTTCTGCTTCCCCCCGACACCTTTCTCAATTTTCATCTTTTCTAGACATTCAGGTCTTTCGTTTTACATATCCAACACATTTTATTTCCACAGAACGTAAAATTACCTGGAAAACCAACCTGCGGTATATAGCAACATCCTGCAAAGGATACCCAGAATCTTGTAAAATTCTATTTACCTGTAGTTCCAATATAATTTAATACTGATTTAATCTTGTACGGACTCGTTTGTTCTTTTTTCGTCCATTAAATTGTTACTGCGTTTCTGTATCATGTATACACACAGCCGCACGTGTGGTTTGCAGCTCATTCGTACGTTGCCAGTTCCAGTCCGTTATCTCACGGTTGACTCATCATCACCATCACGTACTTCGATAACTGTCGTAGGATTTCATGTCTCTCCACAGATCCCGGTCCCTGATGTGCTAGATCAACTCTGTTGTTATCCTCTTCTCCTGCCCCCTTTTCCGCCACCGTCTTAGTTCTTCTTCCAGTTAGTAAAAATGTTGACTGCTTTAGTTGTTTTTCTTATAACTTCTGTCGTCATATTTCCATCGACCCTTAGCAGTCAACTGGACCTAGATATTAAAAACTGATCACTTTCTGTAATTATCCCCATTCATGAATATTGCTTGCTTGCTTGCGTTCGCTGACTGAACTCCAGCGTGAAGTCCTGTATGTCGGATGAAGACATCCTGTTGTCCAACATCAGTGTGATGTCATACCGGACTGAGGTTTGCGTGAGTATTCATTGTCAAGGTCTGGCTTATTGGTGTGCAGACTGGTGGTTCCTCCCGGTGCAGGCAGATACTCTCCGACTTCGGAAGAATCAGGGATCCTACTACATAGCCAGGACCCCAAAGGTACCTGTTGCCCAGGACGCACGACTAGGACGTGTTAGTAGGTCTTGGCCAGTATATAACCTGGCCCTGGTGCCTTGGAAACACCTCTGCGTCCCATTCATGATATATCCGCTGACATATTTATGTTTTTTTTTCTGTTGCCATAGTTGTGTTTGCATGAGGATACAGACTTTGTTTCTCACTTTGCACGCACACTGACTTTACTAGTTTCTCAATCCCATTTGTGTTGTTGATAGTGTTGTTGTTTGTTGTTTGTCCATTAAGAATGATGATGCCCATTCATTTCATCCAGTGGGGTTTAAAGTATGGAGCCGTGAGTTCTAAGATGGCTGATACGGCCTATTTTGACTCGAAATGTTCTTTGACAATGTGGACAAAGAATTATTGACGTCTCCGGAGAAGGATTTCTTGCAGTGGATTTTCTGTCTGCCTTTTCTTCACAGCTCTTGCAATCCTAGTTGACCCACACGTGTCTGCACCCTTGCGTAATGATGCACGCCACGAATTTCGGTCTCTAGCTGCAGTCTCCCAGGTGTCATGATGAATTACAACAACATTCAGTGAGATTTTCAGACTGTCTTTAAAGCGTTTCCTTTGGCCACCTTGGGAGCGTTTACCACAACGCACTCGCCGTAAAAAATGCAATATATGACGTTGGATGTAGAATGACTTGCGCGATGAATTTGATTAAAATTAGGAAGAGTTGCGCAATTCGTCGACCCCACTCTCTCGCCTGAGTCCATCTGCTGTTATTGTTGTTGATAGTAATACTGTGAAGTCAGACAATCAAAGTTCGAATATTTCTATTCATTAAATATAAAGCGATCAGAACGTTTCATTTTCAATGTCATCTCAAACATTTTGTTTTCAATATATAAGGAAAAGAGAAAAGATGGTGGAGGAGGGGGACAGACAGCCATATGTGATTCACTTTTCTATATAGAAACCATAAAATGTTTCATCACATACTCTCACGGCTGCCATTTGTACACTTTAAGTTGGTTTTCATCATTATCATGTGCCATGCCGATAAGCCTGGGCGGTCATGTTTCGCCATCTCACTCGATCACGATAGCCGTGGATCAGCTCTGTATTCGTGTCTCGACCATTCAACGGGGCCCAAAGTCATCCAGGTATTACTTCTCTGCCTCCCTTTGTTCTCTTCTTATCGATTTTGCCAGTTGTCACCAAGTTCTCCAGTTTATTTCTTCTCATAACGTTACCAATAAATTGTGAGTGTCAAAGTCTAATTTCTCTAACTCATTCATTCATTCATGAGCATGTCCTTTGCAGAACCTCGCTCCAATACAACCTCCGGAAAACCTCTCGATCACAAGCAGATGTCCCGCGTCGGATACACCATCTGGAGATCATCCTGCCCCAGTCCTGCACCATCTTCTCTGTGGCCTTCCTCTTCCTCTCTTCCAGGCATATACCCTTCCATTATTGTTCTCTCCAAACTTTCGTGACGTTTCAAGTGACGCAAAATATCATATTTTCTTTTTTTATCGTCTTTAATAGCCAACCCTCTTCAATTCAAAGCTCTGGAAGTATGGAATGCATTTGTTCTTTTCTTTACCCAAGATATTCTTAGAACTCGTCTATAACATTTATATTCAAAGGCGTTTGATGCGCTGTTCAGCTTGTTTAGTAAGTGTCCAGGTTCTCACTGGCGTATGTTGCATGGGAAAGATGCATGCTCTTAAAAAATCTAATTTTTGTAGTTCTGTCTGTCCCACTCCATAATTTATTCAGACTGTTTTAGTCTTTGAAGAGCAATGGATAGTCGCCGTTTAATTTCTTTCATTGGGTCACCGTTATTGGTAATCAATGACCCAAGATATTCAAAATTTTCCACACCTCCAATTTTTCCCCATTAATGTATATTTCTTTCTCCATAGTAGTTTTATCTGTATGCATTATCTTTGTTTTTGCTATGTTAAGATATAAGTTGTGATTTTCACTATTCATTGGGGTTGAGGCTATTAGGTTTTCTATGCCATTCTGTGTTGTGGATAGTAATACTGTATCATCAGCTATCGAATCTCTGGTATGTCTGACCGCCGATATTTAGGGCATCATATAGCTCCCTGTTTATATCATCTCTTACATTTCTCATTATATTTTCGGCGTACAGGTTAAACAAATAGGGTGACAGCACGCAGCCCTGACGGACTCCTTGCTTGATGTCAAAACCAATCTGATGTCTCGCCATCTATTCTAACTGCTGCTTGTTGGTCTAGATAGAGCATTTTTATGAGTTGTACTACATGTGATGGAAAGCCCATATTCTCAGGATTTCCTAAAGTTTCTGATGTTGTACACAGTAAAATGCCTTTGAATAATCCACAAAACATGAGAATAGGTTTACATTAAATTCTCTGCACTTCTCTATTATTAATCGCATGTTGAATATGTGATCTCTTGTTCCTCTTCCTTGTCTAAATCCCAGCTTGAACCATGTTAATCTCTTCTTCCATTTTCCTTACGAAAGTCTTCGCATTATGACTTTTAGTAGAATTTTACTTGCATGACTGATCAGGGCAACAGTTCTATAGTTGGTGCATAATTTCAGGTTGGTATTGGAATGAAGATATTTCTCTTCCAATCTTTTGGCCATATACCATATTTCCAAATCTTTGTACATAATGCATGATATATGTGTGTGCTTTCTTTTCCTCCCGCTTTAATTAATTCAGCTGGTATCTCATCACATCCAGGTGATTTACCATTCTTCAGGTTCTTTATAGCCCAAGCAATTTCATCTAATGAGGGTTCAGGTTCTGTCTCTGCTGTCATTGGCTCATGTATCTCATTCATATCCTCACTGTCACTCATCTAATATTACTGTGTCGTGTAGTGTTGATGTTCGCATTTTACCCATGCCTTTATAATGCATATCCTTTATATTGTTGTTGTTCTCTGTTAGCCTTGAATGATGTGTGAATGAAATAATGTATGAAAGAGAGTGATAGAAGGGCAGAATGTTAGACGGGCCTGCGTGCCCAATTCTTAACCCTTTGAAAATAAAGTTTGTTCGTTCGTTCGTTCGTTCGTTCATATCATACATTCCACTGCAGTACTCCTGTCATCTTTCTAGATTGTCTAGATTCTGTTAAAGTATTTTCCATCTTGTCACAGATAACATTCAATTGAGGTTGAACATTTCTTGTTTATTTAACTTCATTTCTTGGAACATTTCTATC